>AP028434.1:16192969-16265221 GCA_036509395.1 Antheraea yamamai | reverse complement strand
CTTTTATTATATGTGTAGATATACCCTATAGATAAGATATTTGTTAATTTTGTAAGAAATATCGTTTATTGAGTATAAAATAATAAACAGTTATTTTTCCACGAATGACACTGATATTTGTTGAGTCTCACAACAAAGTGATAATAATACGTCCCCAAGTGCTATTTGTCCAAGTAATGGTGGCGTATGTCATGCGATACACGTCTGTTATATCCATTAGTTTATCACTCAAATGATTTATATCTATCATTTCGTCAGTATGTTATCAAACTGTGTTATTTTATGAATAGCGGATGTTTCTGACCATACGCTAAGTAATACCGGTAGATTAAGAGAAACACGAGCGGAGTTTCCTCCATACAAATGTATTATTCAGTTCCTTTACTGGATCACTTAGAATTCCTTAGAACGAATATTTCTAAACTGTGTGTCTATATGAGTCGTTGCAATTCAAAACGCTAAATCTAGTTATAGCCCTTCTTAATAGTTTATGTTATTTTTCAAAGTCTTCAAATTTTGTACATGCAAATTATGAAGATCGTAAAAACAAAACTAAAAATCACGCCCACGAATGGCTTTGAAACTCAATTTTTTTTTTCGAACTGTCTACGCTATTGGCCTAGTTAGGCCTTAACAGCTTCACCGGACTACACCCCTTGAACTCAACCGAAGGGTGTATAAAACTATTATAAAATCTTGGCTATTAAAGACATGAATGAGAGAAGATCGCATGTGGCAGAGATACAAATGTCAAGATATATGGTCTAAGTAATAAGTGTACCAGAGGAATTTTAAAAATAGCACCAGTGACAGAAGTTAATGAGTCATAGGTTAGCCCATGTGCATGTCAAGAGGTGGAATGAAAGTCATGCAACCAGAAAGTTTTAAACATGAAGGTGGAAGCTTATAGGAGTAGACGAAGACTGAAAAGTTATGGGTGGATTGTGTGAAGAATTATATGTGTGTAAAATATGTGAATATTGAGACGACATCTGACAGAGGAAAATGGAAGAGAAAAACACATTGTGCCGACGTTACGAGAGATAAGGGTAGAGCATGATGATGAGAGTATGTACGAAATTGTCACATATTGGTGGTAACACTTCAAGAAAATAATAATAATCGTACTTTATCACTGATAATATTATAATAATCTTCACTCAGATAGCTATCGTAATATCACAATTCTAGGCAGACGAAATCATTAAAGTTAATTTTTAACAATACATTGATGGTAGGTTCTTAAATACATATTTACTCCGCACTTCACTTCTCCGCTTTGATAAAAGCCTACAAAAATATCACTACTGTGCAGGAGGTCCTGTGATCGTTTTGAAATTTTGAATAAGTGTAAATTAAAAATTTTGTTGCACGATTTTTTCTGTCCGATTCTCAATAATATAACTGACATTTTTATCTCAACTAGCGTGTGTCTTATTATTTAGTCGATAAAAAAATTTTTCATACTGAAGTTAACAATTATAATAAATACAGTGTCATTATCGTATTTATTTATAAAGTAGCAGAGCTTATGGAAGGTTTGCTTGCTGAAGCACAACCGCTAGACATAGTAGTTGACTAGCCTCGATACTGCGGTTCTTTTTATGTTGGTTATACATAGTTATAGGCTGCAGTAATTATTTAACAGGAAACCTATTGGTGTCATGCCCCACCTGAACTACCGAATAAGATGTAAGAAAGACAACTGGAGCTTGGCCTGATTATATCTAAATTATATAAACAAAATCATAACTTGGTTTTTGCCGATTTCCTCTTCCAAATCTAAATCGATTTTTTTTAAGAATAATATCAGAATCTCTTTGCCAAGTTCTTATGGTCGTTAATTTATAGAAATCCATATCAAAATTCCTATGAACAGTGCCCCGTGTCAGATAAATAATGTACAGTATAGAAATTTGCCCTAGTGTAGTGTAATATTTGCCCAGGGATAAAATTGAGGAAAATGTTTGTATAAAGTAAACGCGCCATCGTTTTCTTTAACTTGAGATAGACTTATGAGTTTTTGTTACTTCATAACATAAAAATATCACGGTATTAACTATTGGTTAACGTTATTTTGTGTATCTTTTAGGGTATTCTGTTATACATGTTACATTGATTTATATTCGAGCATATTGACATAATATTTATGAGCAATTATCATATGCTTTGGATAGAAAACTGTTGATTTTTTGTCTCTATACTATTTCGAAAATTGATCAATAGATGGCGTTAAATATAATTTTGATGCAATATTTGTGTTTTTATAAGAGACTACATCACGGTGGTTTTTGATGAATAATTAAAATGTTACCCTGTAACACAAAAGTTTCACTTTTATCGTGTAACTTTGCGACTCGCCCTGTTATTTATTTTTTAATATGTTTTTTTAATATTGCTCTAAGATATATCGTTTGTTTTAAATTTAGAAACACACAAAATAATATGCTTTTTGCTTACGTAAGATATATTCAAGAAATTCGGCGTCTCGTTAGTAGAGAGAATTTGAGCTGTTAAAGCCGTGACTTATTTGCCTAAATGAACTGTTATTATCTTGAATTTTCATTATTCATACCGAACGTACTGTACCGTGTTAATGTGTGCCCTTGTTGTTATATTTTCATTGCGTATTTGTATAATAATGAACCGTAGAACTTTCAGGGCAACAATAAAATTAGGGAAATTGCTTTCGCTTCGTTACAATAATGTTTTATCGTTGAATAAATTTGTTAATATTATGTAGGTAAACTGTTGCTTTTGCGAAAGATTTGTGTTTATTTCAACATTTCTCTTGAAATTCGTGGGCATAAATTTTTATATTTGATTGTCTGGAGTGAGTCAAGTTATAAATTTTACCTAATTTTTATATGTTTTAAAATTGTAGATGAATCCTAAGTAATATTGGTTGGGGGTTTTTTAAAAAATAATAAAAATATATTTTCCCCCTTATCAAAAAAAATTTTCAAAGGGGTTTTTTTTTAGGGTATTCGTTTTTTTTTTTTTTTTATTTCCATATTTTTTTTTTTTTTTTTTATTTTTATAGGCCTAATTGAAAAAATTCCCCGGGGATTTTTTTTTTTTTCCCCCTCTTTTTTTTTTTATTATTTTTTTAAAAGGAAAAATTTTTTTAAAAAAAAATAAACCCCTCTTAAAAAAAATAAGAAAAAAAAATAATTAATTATTAATTTAACCAATTAAATAAAAAATATTGATTTTTAATCCCTATTTTATTTTTTAAATATCCTTTTAAAAAAACCCAAAAATTTCAAACTTTAAAAATTCATTAACTATGGTCGAATGTCACCCTGCCATTATATTATTACAAGTGCTAATATGAGTTTGTTTATTTATTATGCTTTCACGCCTTATGTAATCAACCGTCAATAAATTGTCAGCAGTACAGAATGACAAAGGATACATTTCATCCAATAAAAGGACTATTCCCGTAATCGTTAAGGCGAGCGAACCCACGGGCAAAAGCTATTTATACTTATTTATCTCTTAGAAAATCGTGTATTTATAAGCGTCGTGTAGGGAAAGTTAGACATTATAATTACGTGTATCTTAAGATTTACATTACAAATTATAATAAAAAAATGCGTGTGTGTTGTGTGCGATAAGTATGTGTAATTAGATATGATATTCCCTTCAATTTTCTCGTTTTACCATTTATATGAATTAGTTATTATAACTTATGTACTAGAAATGACGATTTGTTTGCGATTGCTTGTTTATAATTCGTATTAAAGTGCATACATACATTCTAACCCACTCAGTCTGTATTCACTCAGTCACGAATTCTTATATGTATGAATAACTAACTTAATTTAGCTTAGACAAATTAGCGTTGTTGCATCCAATGCAACATAAACCCGAGGTTCGGCTATTTTGGCACTCTTGAGTTTGTTTCCAAGCGGCGAAGTGCCTGAAGCGCTCGGCTTAATAATCCTGTTAAGCTATGAAGACACCTCAAGCCAATAGCGTAGTCAATTAAAAAAAACACTGTCGGTATTAGATGCTTCTTGAAGCGTGACACGTTTAAGTGTTCAGTTCTATTCCATAAATATGCCTTCATATGTAATGAGAGATTGTTTATACAGCTCGAGAAACGTAAATAGAATTCAAGTATCTTGTAATATCAAGTCATTTCAATATTTTGTGAATTGTGATTTCGTAGCGGCGAGTCACGTCGGTGATATTCATGTTTCATTGGTAGTCAAAGAGTATTTATACACGCAGACGTCACACTATCGATATGTAAACTATACATGTATACTAATATTACAAACGGCTCAAAGATTGTTTATATTTGTTTGAAGAAGGCGTTACTTTGCGGAAATCCATCATTTAATTGGAATTTTATGTTTATGTTTTATTGCTATTATGTTTGTAAACTAGTTACTAAAATCTCGCTCTTTCTATTACTAGTTTCAAATTTAAGTTTTTCAGGTAAACCTCGCGTAAATAAAATTAAAACGTTTTTTGTTGCAGTAAGAGGTGGTAGCGGCCAATCAATTTCAAACGGAAATGCATAGTAAGATTGTTTATATACAGAAACTAGTGGCTTAACAAGGTCTTGCATCAAAATATGACTTTAATAGTGAACATCTTAAGAACAACTCAACAAGAACTTGCAAATAGTATGCTAATGAAGTGTTTGCAAAATTAAATGAACATTGACAAAATCAACAATTTAAATTGCGTACATTACATAATCCATTTAACTTGAACGATTACAAATCAGTCGATAAAAATAACAAACTATAGATTACATAATAAGCAATAAAAAATAACGAAAACGAATTTATGTAAAGGAAATTAAAATTGTATTACATTTCAAACACTTTTTTGATTTATTCCTTCTGTATGCGGTCACAAATGGGACGAATATACGGTATATCGCGTCTGCGCGTATGGACTTATTCTATGATAACATGCTCGCTCGCTCGGGGCTATAATTAAGTAGCGAGTTATTTTTTTTATTTCTATTGTAATAGCTGCTCTAGTATGTAGAGCATAATAACTCAGTAACGTTTATGGGTGAATTTTTCAGAATTCAAGAACATATTTAAATCTGCTCTTGATTATTAATACTATCAGCTTTTTTTTTTTTTTTTATATCAGTAAAAGGCATAACGAACAGCTGGGTCTACATAACGAAAACGATCAACACCGTCCATAGACACTTGAAATAAAATGGGAACAGTGAACTATTAGTGTCTAAAGTTTAGATACTTCGTTTAGGCTTAGGTATTTACAGAGTAAAGAGAAAAAATCCGGCGCTCTCACTGACCGAACGAACCACAACAGTGCAAGCACTGTTACTTTACGTCGGGTATCTGTGAGAGGGTGGTACTACCCCGAACGAGCCGACCCATTCATGCTGAAACCAATAAAAGCTTCAGTGTGACTCTACCACCTATAAATAAGTATAATAGATAAGTAAATGGACTTAACACATTCAGATGATTTTATTGGTCACCGTGTTTTTACATTAAGTTGTATGTGGACGGAGTCGCGGGCATAGCTAGTCGTCAATATAATAGTAATGAAAAGAAATGGGCAAATTTTCTCATTAAGTAAGCCATTACAGCTACTCTCAAATAGTAGTTTCCTTTCATAGAATATCTAGAATGGAAGTGGCCGCTAAAAATATATCAAAACTAACAGATAAATTGACGATAATAGCGAATTGAAATGAAGTCGGTGAATGAGCGTCGTACTGTCGCCACTTGATTATCTTAACGTAGTATCACATTGAAATAATCGCTACGGTGTGTCTCGTGATATTACAATTTACACATTAACACTCGCTTATCAAAAGTGGCTGCTTAAAAGAATTTTGAAACACTTATACCAGCGTTATTTAATATAAATGCAAGCAAATAGTAGAAGATAACTAATTTATTATCTTTTTATGTGCGTGTGTTTGCATCACTGTCGTTCCTTGACACGATGTGCTGCGTCTTGTAGTGTCGCGACAAACAATAACGTTTTTGTTTCAACTGTGTCTATCAAGTCTTTGTGGAGTTGCCAATTAGGAATGGACATATAAAAATACATCGATGTTTTTTCAGTCTGATGCCTAGAAACCTAATATTTTTTTCGATGGAACAAATAAGTGGTTAAATTTCAAAACGAGCCGAGTCCAATTTTAGGCGTTCATGAGAAACTTAAAATCCCAAGTTTTAAACATTCTTTTTTTTATGTTATAGCAGACAAACGAACTGGTGGGTCACCTGATGTTAAGTGATCACCACCGTCCATACACACTAACATCACTAGGGGAGTCGGAAGTGCGTTGCCAGCCTGTGTTTGGGAGAAAGGGAGAGAGGGAGGGGGGAGAGGAGAGGGGAGGGGAGGGGAAGTGGGCCTGCGGCGCTCAAAATTCGAAATTTGTAAAAAAAAACTGAAAATCTTATGAACGGCTAAACTCTAACTCCTTTCATTGTGAATAAGAACAGAAAATCTTTAAAAATATATCTTGTATGAGCGATTTGGAAATTGGGCTTGGTTCATTTTGAAACGCAACAACACAAATCGGCGTGCAAACTCTAGTTAACTAAACGAACATTTAATATAATTAGAAAACAAAAACCCAGAGAGGCAAACCTCTATTTTTATTCCCAGACATTATACTTATATGCAGCTTATATTACGTACACATATGAGACGACAAAATATAATTTTAAATTTATCAAATCGTTTCAGATTTAAAGCATGAGTATGTATAAACTCGAAAAATGTGACCATCCTTCTATGTGATCTAATAAAACTCGAGTTAACATACTATAAAAACAAGATATAATACAAAAAAAGTGAGTGTGTACTTATGTACACGCGTTAAAAGTTATAATTCTTTGACGTAACAAGATAAAAATCTTTTCAAAAAATTTATCTTTCGCCTTATTCTACGTTTGTAGAAAAAACGACACTAACAATAGAAAAAAGGTATTTAATACATTGAAAGTTTTAATACAAACAAATACAAAGAAACAAAATGTTGACTATAGTTAACTTCAGAGTGTCGGTTTTTCGTGACGGTGTGCGCGCGCATCGTAAAAATTTACTCTCATCATTTTCCCCTAACGCGCCAAAAGAAGTATAACTTCAATAAAAGGAAGAATCGTCTATGGAAACAGGTTCGAATCCTAGCAACCGAGTCGGAAATTCCGGTGAAGGAAAACATCGTGATATATAAACATTAAACATATGGTGGTAGAGTTTTTTCTAAGTCCGCCTGGCTAGCTACCACTCTGTAGTTGAAAATCTGTCGTGAAGCACCTATTGGTGTGTTCTCGCAGTTGCACTTAAGAGCCAATCCCCCTCTACGTTTGGCGTGTTTACCGTTTTAGAGCATGTCAACATTTAACATCAGATAATATTGTAGTCAACCTATAAAGTATTACATAAAGACTGTACAAATGTAAAATTCGTATATTTCTAGGACTTTAATGTTTGGAATGTCATAATTTTATACCCGAAGAGACTTCAAAGACCACTCTGATATAAATGGCCTAACTGGCAACAGTGATGCCTATAGGTGCATTATATGCATCAGTAACTTTTTACTGTTCAGTTCTCAGATAACGAACCCTAATGCTACTACGCCTACACAGTCCGTCCTACACGTAAAGGGCAATGTCTTTTCAAGCGTTATAGTTGGCTACAGTTTGCACTAGAATATTTGTTGGTAGCTGTTGCCGGCGGCTTCGCTTTCTTTGATGTAGAATTGACCTATCCCTCTAAAAGAGTACTTTTTCCGGATTAAATGTACTTTATGTACTCTTCTGTACCACTGATAATACGTACGTAAAATTTCATATGATAATCGATTTAGTTGGTAAGGCGTGAAAGTATAACCGATAAACTCATATTATTACAATGTTAGGATTAGATCGAGCATCCTAACATATAATAAAAAAATCAAGGGGTGTCAACATATAGGAGACGTACGTTTTATATATATATATTTTTTTATTTTCTCTATCGTTATATCGGTAATATATAGAACTGTTGATCTGTGTATGATTATAGAAAAACTGTAATGTAAAATAACAGATAATAGAAACCAAGCAAGCGTCAGTCGGGTTTATGTTAAAAATCACGAATTTAAAGTACAATTTTATCTGTTGTATACATAAAGGAATCTTCACACAGCAATTATTTAAATATTTTTCAGTTAGCACGGTAATTTATAGGACAATTATTATTCTATGTCATCCTCAAAAAACTTCGGGTAAGTACGCATAACGCAAGAGAGAATAATAGAATAGAATAATAATACAACAGATAACGAATAATATTGGCTTCGAAATGGTAAATTCTCGATAAAATCATAAAATAGGGGCACGAGCACATACTCTGAATTTGCAATATTCAAACCGATATTTAGCAATTTCTGCTACCACTTTGCTGTCGGAATACTAGAGGAGCGTGCTCTATGACTTTGTGCTATATATTTACTCTAAAAATTATCATCACCTTCACATTCAAAGTCAAATTATAAATATACACTAATCTATAAACATTTTTAAAGAGTAAATATCACAAAAGATGTAATCAGGAGAAAATATTGATCTCAGACATCGAAATTTATGTAATAGATTTTTCCAAGGCAAGAGGGAGTTTTTTCTCTACTGATATAGTCTACATTAGGGCAGTACATATCTAATAAAAAGAAGAAAAAAAGAAAGGTTCTATTGTTGGAACTAATCACGGTTACAATAAAGAATACATACACATAGTTCATTAAAATATTCATCACCAACACCCCCATTCATCTACACGTTGCAATACATCTGAGTGATACTACAGCGCTCATTTTTAATGTGGAGCTATAGCAATGTACGGACGTGTAGTCAAAACTAATAGAATATATAACAATAATAATAAATAAACGAAATGAAATATACAACAATGAAAAAGCATAATACAAATGAGGAACAAACCAAAACATGAATATATTACAAAGTCAGGGTGATGTAAAAAATTAAAGTGAGTATACAAATGTTCCTGCCGAAATGCCACTTACTATGCCGGCTGCACAGTGACTACCATACGCCTGAGAATACGTTGCAGTGAGCAATATTAGACTGCACAAATGCAGTGCAATGCGAGTAAGTGAGATGAAGCTACGTTAAAACATTAATATCACAATAATCACTTATACATGCAATAAGAATGTAAATTTAACGTGTCTGTAGTTTTTCGATTTTCGAGAAAAAAATTGTTGCAGGTGTCTAGTAATAAGTAATAGAATATATTTCAATCATTTTTAGAAATGTCTACTTGTTTGTCTGTCTATCTGTCTGTCTGTCTGTTAGTATGAACACGCATTACTGCTAAAGTACTGCTAAAGTCACAATAAAGCCTCAGAAAATCGTAAAGTATATCCTCGGGAGTAACTTAGTGTTTGCTTCATTAAAATCAGTCCACTCTATCAAAAGTTATTGTAGTTTTAATAACGACACGGCGTAAGTACGAGAGAAACGTAGATAAGTAAATGGACTTAATACGTTCAGATGACTTTATTAATCACTTTTTTTTACATAAGCTTCCACGCAGACGAAGTCGCGGGCACAGCTAGTCTCTAATAAAGCTGTATTTAAAACCGGCAATAGTTAAACAAGGTCACATATGCTTTTAACACTTCACCACTTATACTTACGCCAGTGTTGATATATTTTATACAAAAGTTCTAGCAAGTCTTTTTACTGATTAAAAAAAATACAGATTACAGAAGTTAATACCAACCAAGTAATACTTGAAGTTAGTTACAAACTATTTGGAGGCATTCTGTTGAAGAGGAGGCAAATTCTGCTTGTCTTAGGTACAGGATATGCTAGGCATGATCGAATTGTCTCTTATGAGGGATTAAAGTATTATATTACCGAGGAAACATCTTTGAATAAATAGACATATTAAACAAGAAAAATATAAAAAGTGACTGCAAAACCCTTGTGATTGGACGAGGAATGGATTTGAATAACTGAAAAATTACATGGGAGTTTTGATAATGTTTAAATCATATATATAGGGTAGTAAGACATGATAAAGATGTCTGACTGTATCGCGACAATCTTGTATATCCAGCTGTCGCTAGATTTGTAGGTCAGCATGACAGTATAAATTAACAATGGTTTGTAGATACATAATTCGAATAGTAAATTTAATTTAAAGCGAAGCCTTTGATACTAGTTAGTTGATCTTAATTCCTAAATTGAATATTAGTCTGTAGGCGTATATGTTTTAATTGGCACAATTTCCATTGGAATAATACAAGCCTAGCCATTATTGAACTAATAACAAGTTTCGATTGTTGTTTGCGGGGTACCTCTTTATAGGTAAAATTGAAATATCAGTTTGTTCTGACTTTCCTTTTAATGGATGTGAATGTATATACGGTATTTATAACAACAAATAAACAATTTTAAGCATTTTTGTCTGTCTGTGTGTTTGTTCCGGCTTATCTTTGTTTTTTTTTTAATTAATTTTTGAACTTAATAACGCTATTTGCCTGATGGACTTTTCCAGCTTTACTGAAATAATGGGGTGAGCGCTTATGGCGCTCGGCCGCTTAACAACATGCTCAAGGGATCCAAGTGGCCGAGCCTCGTCTTATCTTCGATGCAACAACAATAATCTTATAAACTAGCTAAGCTAATCATACATTTAAGAATTAGTGGGGCACACATGTATACCAGCATGTATGCCTCACGTACTCAATCAAGTATCTTGTATTTGTTAACTCGACTAAACTAAGTTCGAAAAATAAGGAAAAAAATAAAACCCTTCCATAATATTTGTACATACCTGTGTCTCCACTCTAGGGGATCGAACCTAGTTTTGAACCGCTGCCGTGAGGGTTTGCGGCGGTATGCGGAAGCGAAATTCACCGCCAGACCACGGAAGCGTAATCTGTGGTGACGTGATCTCTAAAATGATTCGATTGATTGTAACAGGACTTTCACTGACAGATAGTTAATGTCATACAAGTCATTACAAGATCGTTAAAATCGGTCCAACTGATTCGGAGATTAAGCGCAACAAACATACCGATAGGCAGACAACATTTTTTATTGTTTTTTTTATAAGTACCATATATACTTTCTTATCCATTTACTAAAAAGCTGTTATTATAACATTAGAAACAGACATTTCAATTTTATTTATGTGTATAGAAAAAATAAACTAGGCAAATATAATAAACTAAAGAAACAGTGTCCAGAACCGCGCGCGTCTCACTCGCTCGGCCGGTTTATACGTAACAAAATGTTTTTACTAATTCCACGTGGCCGAAGTCGCGGGTAACAGCTAGTGGGCATTAAAACGGTCTGATTAAATTTCACAACCTTTGCCACGTTGGAAATAATGTCATAATATGTTAACAAAGCAAAGACACTTCATTTTATAAATAGGTTATAGGTTTGTATTCCCAAAACACCTATGTATTTCGCATTTATCTCTCAATGCTTTCTATATAATATATTAAAATGATCTATGATTTTTTTATATGTAAGTAAATATTTTCTGTAAATAAAGTAACTTATTTTTCTTTTCTACGTTCCTATTCAAAAACTCTTGACAAAAATTATTTGAGAATATTATTTACGGTACCGTCAGAGGTCACGAACGTAAAAAACGAAGGCAAACCTCTTCGCATGTTCTTCTATTCAGAAATATTTTAAGGTTATTAGGTACTGTATACCTCGACAGAATAGTGATTATTTGATAGTTAATGTAATATTTCTTAATAATTTTTATAATAATATCATGCATTTTATTACTTTATGTTTAGCAACCAATCTTCTAGATTATTACTGCCATTATCGAGTAGGAATAATATTACAAGTGTGTTGCGATAATTTTAATAACGAAAACTGCAAATAACAACAATAAAAAGAAAACAACGCAAATAGAAATAACACAGAAAAACTATTCTTAATGCGACTGTACTCGAACTAGCACTGACACTAATACACGTAGCGACGTGGGTGCAATAGGGACGAGGGAGTAGCGCGGGCGAGCCTGCACCGCCTTCACCTCTTCTGCGTCTCTCTGATACCTAAATTTGTGTTCTACGCATCTAATTCAGAACGGTCAGAAAGTATGATACGGACTATAACAAATAAAGAAACACACATTTGCGTTATAATATTAATCAGGATTCGAATTGCAATATGCTATGGAATATTGCATTATTTAGTATATTTAATTAAGCCGTTAGCAAGTGTCTGATGTGGTAAATGTTGAAAACTTTCTCCCAGTAGACATATTTGTTTTCCGATTTTGTAACCAAGGTTACTAATATTACGAAGTAAATTTTAATAAGAAACCAAACAGCCTTCATTCAATTAACATATTTAACAGACCTCGTAATATGGTGATCACGGTCATCCCATGTTTCTGACTTAGTAAAACCAGTAACAGTTTATTAGGTAATAGTGTTAGGTTTTACAACAAAATCCCAAATCATATTACCGATTTGCCGGACTTTAAGTTTAAACGCCAAGTCAATGGGGTTTTGGTGTTAAAAGGGCTAGTATAGAGTGGATTAATATGTGAACGATGGTGATGCCTGGAATTGACTCCTTTCTTTGTGCATCTATTAAAAACCATTGTGTATTTTAAATTTGTACATATATGTATATATTAAAAAGATATACCCGACCGAGTTTCCTGTCGGTTCTTCTCGATGCCTGGGTTATTCTCCGAACCGGTAGTATTTATGAAGTTCATACGCGCCTTCTTAGGGGCCTTCTTGAATAAAGTACTTTTGATTTTGATTTTTAGTGGGAGCAAGGTATACAATTGAACCGAGCAACCACGGATAGCGTAGAGGTTTAAGCGATCGTTGCTACTGCTGTTGGTATTGTCGTTTCGAATCCCATGATAATATTAGGTGGAGTTTGTGTAAATGAATTGTATTTGTAAAGTCCACCGCGACAAAGGGCTTAATCGCTAGTACTGGAGATGTCTTTTAGAATAAATCTTTTAAACGTTTCAGGTACGATTCCCACATATAACTGATTTCTGTGATGGCATAATTGTTTGTTCTCTGTCTGAGTATTGTATATTAATTTATTGTTCTCCAGCTGTGCCCGCGACTTCTTCCATGTTTAAGTAAAAAACAGTAATTAATAAAGTTGTCTGAATGTATTAAGTTCATTTACTTTTGTCTCGTACTTAAGTCGCGTCATTATTAAAATTACAATAACTTTGGATAGACCTAACCGATGTTAATGAAACAAAAACTAAATGTTACTCAAAAATATGTTTTGTGATTTTCTTGGAGAAGTTTTATCATGAAAGCAGTATTTTAGCAGTTATGCGTGTCCAAACAAACATACAGACATTTCGAAAAATGATTGAAATATATTTTATTACTTATTCCTAGAAACCCTGCAATTTTTTTTTTAATCTAAAAAGTACGTTAGATTTACATTCTTATTATATGTATAGACTAGCGGGCCCGGCAGACGTTGTCCCGGCCTGATTATAAATAAAATCCTTGACAAATTATACCAAAACGTTCCTCATGAATCACTTTATCTACTGGTGAAAACCGCTTGAAAATCCGTTCAGTAGTTTTTGAGTTTATCGCGAACAGACAGACAGACAGACGCGGTAGGGGACTTTGTTTTATACTATGTAATGATAATACCAGCTATAGTTTAGAATTAAATGCTTATGTGTAAAGTTGTGTATTCTGCTGCCATAATTTTATTTGAATCCGTTACAATATATTTCTCGCTTAGTTGAGTAACGTTTAAATTATATTCATAAATATAAAACAGTAGAATGTAACAAAACAAACACATAAACAGTGTGTTATGTTCAAACAAGTAAGAACGCTATACATTAATTACATAAATAAACAGAAATGAAACAGTTAAGTAGTGGTTTATACGCGGTAATATAATTCTAAGCTAAGCGTAGCTTGTATTGTGGTACCCAAATAACTTATATACATATGAGCACATATGGCGTATTCCACGCCAAATCAAATGGTTTAAAAAAAACAGTATTCAAATTTTGAAAAATTGAAAATAAATAGTAATTAGATAAACCCCATTACAAGACCGGGTTTAAAAGTTGATGAATGGATAGAAGTTTAAAATAAAAAATCGAAGGGTTCATTATTTTTTTTAAATTTATTTAAAGTTTAAAATTCAAAAATCTTTATAAAAAAATAGCTTTAATTTACCTCTTTTTATAAAGGTCATGTAAAAATGTCAAATTTGGACTATTTATAAGAAAGTTATGTCTAAAATACTAAAAAAACTACCTTTTGGCCGAGTAATAAAAAAAAATCAAAATTTACCAGGAGGGATATTATGAGGAGTACTAAAACATATGACAAAATTGAGTGCATCAAAAAGATTTTTTTTCAATCCGTTCGATTTTGCATAGTATTCCCTATATACAAATATTTAAAAGACGCATAACTGATACTTAGGCTTGTTCATATAAAATGTAGTTATATGCGATGGTCAAATTCGTGACTTTTCGGTTCACTGCAACTGCCTGCAGCCTTGTACGTATTATTAATTATAAACAACTTAATAAGAATGACATAGTCTATAGAGGTCTGTATTCTATCAGCTTTAACGGATTCTTTTTCATCAGTGAAAAAAATTTCAAAACTAGTTACGGAAATACGCTTCTGCAAACATATTTATAAATGTTACCATTTGTTAACAATAATAATGACAATTAGCTATTGCGCGCCGTTTCTCTTGCATTAATATAATGTAATCAATATTTTTTCTTGATGAAAGGTACGTATGTCCTTCTTTATATCTTTAACAACGTCTATAAAAATTTAAATATAATCAATTGTGTAGTTAAGGTGTGAATCCGAAATAAACAAACAGGTTCACATTGGCATTTATGATATTAGTTAAGATTAGAATATTAGAGATAGAAAAAGGAGCGCTAGTGGTTTTATGAAAATCTTGGTTTATATTCTGCATTATATTACATAATTATCTTCTGAAAAATAAGAAAACTGTAGAACTATCGTTTCTCTACATTGATAATATTTGTCAAAAAATGTCTGGTTATTAATTAATAGTATAATATAATACAATAATCTTTCTTTTAAAAATTCTGTCTGTCTCTTAGTAAATGCTTATCTTCAAATTTGTTATTAGATTTTTCATGGGATTTGCACTAGCGACTTGAATGTACCCTGGGGCAACATAAAAGCTTTATGTAATAAAAATCGGTTCATGGAAAAAGATTGGATTCCTAATTTTCAATTTTCGAAGCCTGCTCGCTTTAGTACAAGTTTGTAGGGAAGTCAAAGATATGTTACTTAATTAATTTGCAGACGCATCGTGTCGCGGGCGTGGACTTTACTAGCAGTTGTTTTTTTGCATGATCAGCTCTACTAGTCTCTCTTGTTAGTGATGTATTAAGCTTTTTGTTCATATCCCAAATTATAATACTACAAACGTTATGTATATGTTATGAAGATACGACCGAAGCTAGTTTTGTAATATATTTCTAAAATTATATATATACAAACTAGCGGGACCTGCGGACGAATAAAATAAATCCCGGATACCGATACCACATACCGGATCCAATTGTGAATCTAAACCATTCTTGAGTCCATCTGAACGCACAAAAAAATTCATAAAAATCTGTGCAGCCGTTTAGGAGGAGTTCAGTCATATACATACACACGGACAGAACAATTATATATATATACAGATATTATTGTTAATATTCCAGGTATTTGCCAGTTAATACATTTACTTTCATGATGCATAAAATTGAGTCTCTTAATTGTACCGTTTTTGGTACTTTAGAGGACATATAGCACACACTAATAGAACGCATTTGCGGAAAAAGATTCTGAAAGACTCAGTCGATGTTGGTTACTGTTATCTATAGTTAGTTATAGTCTCATAGAAAAGCGACGTGAAATAACAGTGCTGGCATTGTTGCGTTTCGTCAGGTCAGTGAGAGCGCCGGAGGCCCACCTCCCCTCTCCTCTCCCCCCTCTCCTCTCCCCCCTCCCTCTCTTACCCCCAAACACAGGCTGGCAACGCATTTTCGGCTCCCCTGGTGTTGTTAGTGTCTATAGACGGTGGTGATCACTTAACATCAGGTGACCCACCTTTTCGTTTGCCTGCTATGACATAAAAAAAAAGTTTGCTATTTTATCCACTGTCCAACGATGGGATTGAACTAAATAAACTTACTAGTTACATTCTTCTTCTTCTTACCCTTATCCCACATAAGTAGGGTCGGTACAACATGTTTGTCATGTTGTGGTATAGGGTTTGGCTTAATTTTTACGATCGGCCGCCTGCCTCACATCAACCCTCCTTGGGATTATTTTGTTGTACCACTGATGATGTTGATTATTATTATATAGTTACGAAGTCTGAAGGGATCTTTTAGCCTTACAATTTTTCTATAGGCTTTAGCTTTGGTAGGCTATTTATAATGTCTGCTTGAGCGGCACCACCGTTCCGGTTAAAAACGAAGTTCTTCAAGATTATGGTTTGCTTGCTATATTGCCATTTTTATGTAACAGGAAACTAGCCAACTTTAGATTATTCCCGAGGACTGCATTTTCGGGTTTTTTTCAGGATTCGTAGGTTCAGAGTTTTCTCAGTAATAATAATATAATATTAGATACAATAAACCATCATTTCATAGTATAAAACAAAGTCCCCTACGGCGTGTCTGTCTGTTCGCGAGAAACTCAAAAACTACTGAGCGGATTTTCACGCGGCTTTCACCCGTAGATAGAGTGACTCATGAGGAAGATTTAGATATATAAGTTGTCTATATTTTTTTAATTATCAGGGCAGGACAACGTTCGCCGTGTCCCCTAGTTAATAATATAAAATATGAAAACTGTAATAGAAAAATAAATGCAAATAAAATGACATGTCAATGTCAAAACAATACGTTAAAAAAATACATTATGGAGTATAATTAAGTAGCGTTTCACAATAGTTACATTAGAGCGACATAACAGTTTAAACGGCCTAGCTCTTTGAATTTAGATTTAAAATGATTATCAAAAAAGCGCAACGTTCATTTTTTGGTAGAAGGTAATCTTATCAACCATTGATTTGATTGGAACAATTATTCCAGAAATAGTAAGCTTAATCGCTGAATAATGTATGTCGTATCCTATTCTTATTAATGAGTTGTGATTAACGCGTAGAATAAATAATAATAAACAGGGAATATTACGATTCATATCTTAAGACGTAAGATATTCTGTCGGCAAATTATACCGCCTGAAGGCTGTTTCTATATACTGTAGCAACATTATATGTAAAATAAATAACAAAAGGTTCTGATCTTTGTTTATTTCATAGGATAATTGAGATTGTATAAATTAATATTGTTCACAAAATTTTTCTTTCTTATATATAGTTTCTATTATATATAACTTTTTTATTATATAGGATACAGAGGTATATTTCGGCACTACCTAATATTTCATTTCACATAAACTTTATACGACACAAGTTGAAGTCCTAGATATTGATGCCGTAGTGGTTTTACTGATTAAATTCTGTCATTACTATCTAAGTCCGCTAACGCGTTTAGCGGTTTTATGTTCCCAATATTACATTTTAGAATTACTGCTTACTCGTAATATCTAACATTAAAAGGCTCGTCAAAATGTCTTCAGCCACGGATTAGCCAGAAATTTTAATTTTATTTAAGTACACACATTGCATTTGTGTACCTATATATTATTAATACTAAATTATAATCAAACTAGCGGGCACGGCGGACGTTGTCCTGCCTTGAATAAAAAAAATCCTAAAAATCAACCGTAGCGCCACCTACCGGGTCCAATTTTGAATCTAAACCATTCTCGGATCCCCTCGAACACGCACATAAAATTTCATCAATGTCGGTCCAGCCGTTTAGCTGGAGTTCAGTAACATACACACGTACAGAAGAAAATTTTATATAACTAGCGGGCACGGCGGACGTTGTCATGCCTTGGTAATAAAAAAAAACCTAAAATTCAACCGCAGCGCCACCTACCGGGTCCAATTTTGAATCTAAACCATTCTCGGATCCCCTCGAACACACACATAAAATTTCATCAAAATCGATCCAGCCGTTTAGGAGGAGTTCAGTGACATACACACGTACAGAAGACATTTATATATAAAGATAAGATGAAAATATACAAGAGTCATTGTTACACAGAAAATTTGTATTATTGATAAATATTACATTCAAAATATTAGTCACGATAAAATACATAAGAAAAATGATAAAGCGTTACAAAATCTGATGAGATCAGTTATGTTGCATCAGTTCTGATTAGGATTTAAGATTTAGATATTCATATAGATAAGATAAGACGTATGACTATATCTCGTGCTTAAATTATATAGTAAAATAAATTTGGAAGAACCATCTCGCCTTTTTATGAAGCAATGTTGAGAGAAACATTATTTTGATCACTTTTTTTGTTTTTAAAATAACGAATTCGCGGAATACTTCCTTTTTATTTTATATATTTAGGTTTTACTGTACACTAGAAACCGCCTGTGGCTTCGTCCGCGTTAAGTTACAATATAAAATTTAATAATAATATAGTGTAGTCCAGCGCCGATAGCATAAAACAATTCTCCGTAAAAATACTTTGACAAACCAAATTTTATGATGAATGATCATACGGTGTCGGAGTTTATCAATATTAGACATTCATTTCTATGTATTATAGATTATATCAATGACACAGATAATATTTATTATAAAAATGAACATTAATACAACGGTGGAAATTAATTAAAATGAAAAAAGTTTAAAACTCACCTCATATGTGGCTTAAAAGAGAACAATGCACATTAACACCATTTAAAAAGTTCCACGTTTAACACAACATTTAAAAAAAATGTTAATTTTTAAAATGCGAAACGAAAACAACTTTCCATTGGGTTCGCACTCGAATGTTTTAACAGCAGGGCTCTGCGACGGTACTCGTGCCTACGCAACCGTGTTTCAACTCCGACTGAAGAATCTGACTTGACGTACACTGGATATTATGTACTTTCGTGTATATAGAATCTCTATATTTTTATACTCGGCAAAGAATATTCGGAAGTTTACGATCTATATCGGATTCGTGTTGAAATCTATACGAGGCGACGCTTGATAGGCGCGTGTAACTATTCCATTACCCATAGTAAGTATTGCCGTGGTAATTTTAAATCGGTAACTGCTGTTATCCTGGAGTTATATTTTGATTTTCGCGATTATTGTAAATTTGTTTTCGATATTTTATTATACTGTAGTAGTTGGAAACAAAAATAGATCGATTTACCCAAAATATAACGATGTGCGATGCCTATAATTTTTATAGTTCTGTATAGTTATCCAAAGTTAATTACTTTGGAGTATTTGATATCTATTTACAGAACTTTCAAGTATTACTTATCAATCAATCAGTGATTTTAAACTCCTCTTTCCACTACGTTATACGTTAAATATAATTCTTCTGTCCGTGTGTATGTGACTGAACTCCTCCTAAACGTCTGGAAATATTTTGATGAATTTTTTTGTGTGTGTTCAGGTGGAATGAAGAATGGTTTTGATTCACGATTGGACCCGGCTGGTGGCGCTGCTGTTGAGTTTTAAGATTTATTTTATAATCATGACAGGCCAACGTCAGCTGGGACCGCTAATTTATTCTTTATATCACTTCATGATAACCGAAAAAAAATTATAAATCGGTTTGCTCAAAATACGGTTTTATGTGTGATAAACATGATTTTTATAGTTTTCTGTGGTTAATTAGTTACTTTGGAGTATTTTCACAGAACACACCGACACACAGAACCAAGTATTACTTAATTATTCAGTGACTTAAAACTCTTACTTTTATACTATATAAATTAAGTTATAGAAGTCTGCCAGCGCATCATACAATAAATACTAGATAAATTTAGATCAAGTTATTTTAATTTTTTAATTCCTAGACCTTAAGTCCTTATCTTAAAACAATATCACGACATATTGGTTAATATAAAGTTGTTAAATTGAAAGAAAGTAAGATTTTTGTAAGGACTACGCTTTCAGCCATGTATTTTTTTGCCGTTGACAATTGGGGTAAGCGATGTGGTGCTTATGTTTTCTCCTGTGTATATAGAGTATATTGTGAAGAAAAAATACGGAATTACGGGTATCACCTAGTACAAGACACAATAAAAAATTTAGACCTTCTCTGAAATGCTAGATTCTTTTTTGCCTTTTCCTGTCACTACAATGTTATTTATCAATGTCATGTATTATATTTCCGTTAATCATTTTTTTTCGTTTCATCGTCTTCCATTAACGGCGTATCCAAATTCTTTTGATAGAAAGAAATAGATAAATAAAAGGATTTACATTTTAATCTAAACAATTTCTTATTATTATGTTTTTTGTTTATTATACGAAAGATTTCTGACATCCCCTTCATTTCCCTTGTCAGGCAAAGCAAGAATAAATTAAATTCCGCCCTCCGGCCCCGGAGAACCTTTTTATGTAAAAATTGAATGCTTCCTTATGCATGCACATTAATTATTTGTGTGTGTATGAGATATCTCACAAATATGAATATGACGTCGTGTATACTGCACCCCGTGGTCCAATTACCTTAGAGAATAACCCTGAGAAACTACAAAATATAATCAATTTTATTTGTTGTTAATTAATCTCTACAACTTTCTAATTAGATTAATAAATTAATGGGTCACATTCCAACTGGTCACTAAATTTAAAATTAACAATAAGTTATCAAAATAGAATATTACAGTTAATGAATTAAGGCTTATGTGTACAAACAAATCTATTATATTATAGTTGCAAAGGAATTATGATTTGAATAACTTAAAATACTGTTCTCTGTTAATGTAATATATCATAACCATATATCTTTTTACTTATAATGTTAGTTTAACTCGATATTGCTAGTTATAACAGATAACAACCATATAATTATGAAAAATAAGACCATACTACATACAAGACTGGTTATGCTCATTATTTAAAAAAAGTTGGCAATTTTTATAACTTATCACTTTTGAAATAACGTCACAAAACTTAATAAAAATCAATGTATGATAAAATATTGATTATTTTAATAGCTTAAGAATACATCAAAATGAGTATACGTTTTTTTTTTAATTTTCCTAGTTTTTGATATGCATTACATAAAAACCTGATTCTTCCAAATTTGAAAACACGATAGTAGAGTAGCAGATAATAAAAAATCTAAAACGAAATCGATGGTAAGTTTATGCTATCATCTTGTTTTACAACTTTACCATTTATTTGAAAAGAAAAAGGTATAGAAACGTTCGCTTTCTGAAGCTTAACATTTCCTACTTTGTTTTGTGTCTGACGGTATTACTTTATCTCTCAAGACACGGCTCTCAAGCTTACTTTCAGAATTGATTATCTTCAGTACTCACCTACAGTGTGAACTAAGATTTTCTAGAAAATAAGATTGTGCACCGCAATATTAAGTGTCTTGGTTGCGATACATTACTTTAAGATATGTCTTAATGTAATTTTAAGTGACTTAGTTATGTATTGACTTTCATTTAACTTAGAAAGTTCGTATACGCACTACTTATATTATACCTAGTGTAAATATTATTTGAAAGAAGTACATATTGGTATAATGTAGTTACTAATTATATAGAAAAATAACAAATAAATAGTATTAAATATATCGCTATTCGCGTCTGTTTGTTTGTTCTTAGTTGCTCTAAATTACGTAATCGATTTCGATGCCATTGTCACTATCACATATCACATGATTTTATTCCGAAAGGTTTAAATGTTCGTTAATACATGCATACCATATTTATAGAAAGTAGAAATGTATCGTTATCGTTATTGTAATCAAATCATAAGTAACTAGCAGGCACGGCGGACGTTGCCCCTTCCTAATAATAAAAAAAAATCTTGACAAATTATATACCTAAGCATTCCCCGTGAATCACTTTATCTACTGGAGAAAATCACATGAAAATTTGTTCAGTAGTTTTTGAGTTTATCTGGAACAGACAGACAGACGTGGCAGAGGACTTTGTTTTATATTATGTAGTGATATATTCCGGGCGCTAATATTGCTAATACCGGCTAAACCTTATAAGATACATCAATATACTATGAAGTTGTATAACTCAAATAAACCTGTAGACAAATCCAAATATGTCTAACTTCTAAGAACAATCCACTGTAACCATTTTTATCTTTTAAAAATAATAAAAAAAAACAATACTGAGCCTTTAGTGTAGACGCTAATTGCCCTGTATTATAGAATATCGTAGCAACGAATATCTTAAAATATGTCGCAGATATCAAGTTTCTCGCTGCAAGAAAAGAACCTTATTTGTGTGATAAGACTTGCTACGTATCTTTGATTTTGATGAACTGTAATGTCCAAATATCATATAATTACATAATAATTAATCGGATAATATAAGATGGTTATAACGATCTAAAACGCTTGGATACTTATGTTGCCAAATTAGTAAGGGCATTGCACTCGAGCTAAGCTAGGGTTACAATTAATCTATGTAATAAATAAGCGACTCTTGCATCCTTTTTTTTATGGGAAAAGTGGCTGCGGATCCAACCCTAACCGGACAAATGAGGGTGGGGTATGTCCGACTTGCACGGACTAAAACCCCATAGTGCCCCTAATCATCTATAGGCCAGGGAGCAGGAGCTGCCGAACTGGCACTGCGTTTACTCCCAGGCTGGTGTCGGCCCCTCATCTGGGGCCTCGTCGCGGTCGAGGAGTTAGAATCGTAGACCCCTCAGGGGAGGGCGACAGTTAGCCTCCCCGACGATCGTAGGAGGCGCATCGGCACAATGCGCCTCAACCACACGGGCCTGGGCAGAAGTTCTGCAAGAGCGACGGACATGCCCGCGTCCGCCGACCGCAGGCCCTTAAAACATAACTCTTGCATCCTCTGACGTGGTGATCAGAGACGTTGGTAGGCTTTTTTCTCGTTTAACTTTTAGTTTGTCTCTTTATGGGTGTTTAGTGGTATATATGTTTAATAGTATATTTTCTATGTCATGTTATTTCTTTTGAAATTTTCTTTTAAGTTTCTGTTTGCGGTTTATTTTGTCTTTTCTGTCCAGTTTTATGAATTTGGCAACTATCTTCAAATAATAAAAATCAGTTACCCAATATATCTACCGCATAACTTCAAAACGGCTGCACCTAATTTGCTAATTCTTTTTTTTTTGTGTTTAAAATTATCGTGACTAGGTTTCTGTAGAAAAAAATGTATAGAAAATCGTACATAAAATTGACATATTTAGGTTCAAAACTCTCCACATAAATATTGAGCGAGTAAGTGAGATATAAGATTTTGGAAAATATTTATTGAATTAATGTCCAGCTGCTTAGTTGCTATTTTATTTAATTGATCTTGAAATGATTTTACTGTTAAGGGGATATTTGGACTCATTTACAATGTCAATAAACCGGTACGAAGCCGGGCCGGATAACTAGTATAATAAGAATATTATTTCTATTTTAACAAAAACATCATTGATAATTGAAAATGTTTCGTTTGAATGTCTAATATACTTTATTTGTTGTTTAGCGATGCCCAGCGGCTCACACAAAAAGGGAAAGAAATAATTTTTTTTTAAATTTTTTTCTATTTATTTGCTTTGCATTTATTGTCCTTTTGACTCTATATAAAAGTCAAAAGTATATCAGTCTACAGTGTTTTTCAAATGATACCAATTTCATAAGACTTTCAGACAAGGTCGAGTTACTTATTTCTGTCTTTAAAGAGGATTACACTAGTGAATTCGATGGTTTAAAACCTTTAAGTGAACTAGATAGTGAGATATTATTTCATGCCGGAGATCAAATGTACACAAATTTGTTAGTTGGCACATTTACATATATCTGTCTGTAACCAATAATTCTTAACGGGCATTTTTCCTCCTGCTCTAAAATCGTCTATTATAATACCAATCCATAAAATTGGCGAGAGAGACTGTGTTAATTAGCTATGGGCTACCTTTCCAACCTTATCTTATAATATAGAAAAAATTGTTAAATTTTACGTCAATTAAATATCTAGAAAAAATATTCAAATTATTTAGTTTCGGTGCATTTAAACTCATATTTTCACTTCAATAGATGATCGTCGTAAGATACTGGTCATATTTATAAAACTAGTGAAAGCTTTCGACACTGTTTCTATCCCAAATATTGTAAGCGAATTACAAAAGATAGGGCATCGCAATACTCAGCGTAATTTATTTGACAATCTTATATGAAATAGAACACTAAGTGCTTAGATCGAAAATTTTAACAGTAGTCATCTGTATATTAGTTATGGTGTGCTCTAAGGAAGTCATCTCGGTCCTACCATTTCTATTTTTACATGAACGACTTACCTGTAATAATTATATTATGTATAGTAATGCAATAATACTAATATGTTATATATAGTAACATAATATAATTAAGTATAAATAATAATAATAATCCCTGCAGATAATTTGATCTTTCCAGGGTAGTCGTGGGCAGAAATTCTTGCGCACATTCTCAAACTGCATTAAGCTAAATGTATAGCTTTGTATCCATTTAGATATAAACCCTCTTTATCTTTTATTGTCTGTCTATTATTGCTTCTTTGAATATAAATATTTTGGTTCCTTAGCACCACTGCAACTTGTTAAATAGCATACAATATTTATATTAGATAACCCTTTTCTTTTTAATCTCATATTGATCTTCTCGCTTCTAGAATTCTAAAACCAAGTATTTATTATTAAAAATACGACACATTGCAAAATAAGTCATAAAATCTGCATATATATTTATATATATTTTACACATATATATTTAAACATATATATTTGTCAGTCGATTATTACTTATTGCATCATATGTTCTAAAAATGAACTTGTATCTACCGTTTATATTTTCTACAGTTGAATAATATCGATCGAATGTTTTAACTGCAAGGCATTTTTATATCTTAAAAACGATCCTTATCATGCACTATCACTTGATATATGATCCTAATCACCACATTCGTAAAATACGTAAATATTATGTATGTGCGTTAGTTTCACTCTATCTACACTTTTTACGTAAACTTTTTTATTTTCTAAGGCCTTATATGCAGTCAGATAAACCTTATTCTTCTTTATACTTTACCTAAACAAAAATCAAAAGAAATTAAGTTAATTAGAAGGATAAGGGTCTGGACATACAGATCTCCAAATGTAGAATCTAGAATCATCTAGAAGTTACAGAGGTTAAGTCATCATTTTCGGACTCTAAGCCTCAAATTAATTGTTACTTTATCTTTACAGTTCTGTAATATTATATGCCTCTTATATATAAATAAGATTATGTTACATTTATTGATAGTAACTTATTTATGTAAGAACAGAAGAAAACGACCATTCGACGACTTATCAGGCTTAAGAAACAATATAGTTAGGTATATACAAACACTGGTAATGGTTTATTGCATTGACGTATATTAAAGTGAAAAATAGTGCAATATATCTATCAGACTCTGGTAAATAACGTTTAAGCTTTGCATATCGCTGCTGTGAAAAAAGATAAATCGTTCAGCTGTTAAATATAAGATAACCTTCACTTACACTATGCCACGCAATGCTCATTTTATTTAGTTACATAAAATATTATACGCAAGTTGAATTCAGATATTTAAAAATCGGTAGAAAATGAAATAAAATTTTATATAATAGTTTGTTTTTTTAACGCAATAACAGTATTGGTAATTTTTATAGTTATTCAATTTATCGCCGACATATAATTCGTGTGTACAAAATTTATTATAAATCGGTTGAAAAAAAAAACTGATTTTATTTCACTTTTTTTTACAATTTCTTAAAATAATTTGACAATTTTTTTTATACTACGACCGTAGTAAATAAGCATGCGGGCCGCCTGATGTAAAGCGGTCACCGCAGATTATATATGGACGCTCGTACATCATAAGTGTTGCCGACCCTTAAATAACCTATTTATTTTCCCCCTGAAACACTCCATAGTGTAGTCTCGAGGAAAGACTTCAGCAGGAAACTCATTCCACAATCGGACCTTTTGTGGAAGGAAATCCCTCTGGAACCGGACCGTCCGAGACCATTTTGGTTCCAATGTGTGGGGATGAATTCCCTGCCGAAGGCGAGCGGTACGATGGTGGAAAGCAGCTACAGGCTTATTGTTAATCATTTCCTCGGAATAAAACTTATTATACAAACGGTAGAACACACATAAAGAGGCGACGTCTCTTAGACTTAGTGGTTCGATACTGTTTGTGAGCTTGGGATCGCCAACTATTCTCATGGCTCGTCTTTGCGCCGAGTCAAATGGTCGAAGCTGGTAATACGTTTAAACATCATATTCGTGATCAATCCTTGTTTCAAGCCTTTGAAATAAACGTCTATTGATTAAATAAATATCTGACAATTATTGTTTTATTTATTTTCATCGGATTTTAATTACATTTTGGACACTGCATATATGTAATAATCCGCAATGACAGGGAATTTGTAAACTAACAAAAAAAATATTTTTTACTTATTATAATGAAATTTTATGTACAGAGTGTGTGCCTATTTTGTTACAATAATCGAAGTTATTAATTTAAAAAAAAATAGTAATAATAAAAATGGTTTAAAATAAAATTGTGTCGAAAAGAATATAAGCGTGTAATGTCGCGAGCTACTGAATAAGTGTCACATAGAAAGGGCAATGACAAATAAAAACGTGACGGGAACATTTTGCGATTAACGGTGGATATATTTATGCGTACTCGGGAATATATTCCTAGCCGATCTTTTGGAACTGGTCTGTGTACAGAACACAAATTTAGGTATAAATAATTATTATATTATATGGATAATATTTAGACAATTTATATTATGAGATTTGATATTATGCGTCAATACGCATCAATATGAACATACGCCTACATTCAGAGTGCCCAAAAGTATTGTCGAGGACTATAAATATTTTGTTTTGGAACATAGTTTGTAAAGTATTATCTTATTATTATATTGTTATCATGAGAACTCCTATTTTGATTATGAAATAGAAAATTACGTATTTTTTACTTCGCTTATAGTAGTGTAAGTTGAGTGTATCCGTGTATAAATTTTGCTGCATCGCAATAATTATTTCACTAGATATGTGTTACATCATGAGACTATGTTGTTGAAACGCGAACATATTATAATTTTATGTTACGTGTATAAGTATATTTATTTCAAATGTGAAAATAGATATAACTCTAAATTTAGCCTGTCCTTTTATAACCATTTGGAAAAAGTGTGAATAGATTAGTCACTAAACCATGGTAAACTGTTTAAAGTCAACTGTAAAGACATAGCTTTGTGAGATGGTGGGATATCTGTATCGTACTGGATAGCTAATACCATCGTGGTAGGGTTTTTCCTAAGTCCGCCTTACTGGTTATCACCTTCGTATTGACTCTGTCGGCAAGAACCTATAGGTGTGTTTCGACAGTTACGCTTCAGAATTAGCCCTCTTCTAGATTTAGCGTTTTTACTATCTTAGCTCACATTATGATGTTAACACGTTGACTACCACAAGACTTTTCACGAAACTGACATGTTGTTTTAATCATATTAGGTTACTAAAAATAGTAATTATAGCAAATAGGAACAAATAAGAATAGAAAATAATGTTGTACTTAGAAGCAAAACATAATACGATTTATGTCATAGTTATATTTGAAACTGCAACGGAGACGTTTCAGTAAGCCAAACCTGATGTTCTTTTCCTTTGTCCTGAAGCCACCGACCTATATTTACACTGCCATATTATAAACAATCATAGCTGTAGAAATATGGCAAGTAAAGGAAGGACGAGATAACTCGTATTGGGCCTTCTGGGCAAGTTCACAAACTACAAGATACCTCGTTGTATATTAGTAAAAGCCTATAAAATATAAAACAATCCATTGCAGTGCCAGTGACCCACCTTAGTTTATCGCGTATCATAGTGAGGATGTGTACATGCAGCATTCGGGATATTTGAAGGGCGAAATGACAGCGGCAACTGCTGATGTTTGACAATATTTGATAGTGGTCGCCGTTACTTCTTTTATTATGCTAGGATATTACTAACATATAAGGACATTACTTTCAGGTCCCGTGCAAATATTGTGTTGTGCTTAGATAAAAAAAGATCATAATTAACTTTGTTACCAAGTTATAAGTTAGGTGGTAATCAGTTTGAAATCCTCTGTTAATCTTTTCGTTAAATATTACGTCGTTTCGGTTTCAAGGTTGAAGAGCTATAAAATATGGGTTATCTTTATGGTATGACTAGTTGAAATCCGTGATGTCATCTGTGTTTTTTATTGTCTTAACAATACATTGTATGTACACA
Organism: Antheraea yamamai; assembly: GCA_036509395.1. Classification (NCBI taxonomy): domain Eukaryota; kingdom Metazoa; phylum Arthropoda; class Insecta; order Lepidoptera; family Saturniidae; genus Antheraea; species Antheraea yamamai. The sequence continues at coordinate 16,236,786 of AP028434.1, read as the reverse complement.
GAAAACGCATAGAAAAATTTCAAGTAAAAATACTTACAATATTTCTTTAGTCTATTGTAGTGGTTATAAAAATTGTAGTTGCCTATAACTTGAATAATTTTATGTGAAATGAAGATATAATGTTATTTTTTTAGGCAAGAACCAACTAAGTGACTTAGAGATAAAAGAAAAAAGAAATTCGAAATCTAGACATTACTTTTTAGTAATGCGCGCACAACGGCAGACCTCTATCATTTTACTTTGCCCGAATGACTCTGCATGAGTCAAGAACCAATGGATTATACATGGAATGAAAATGGAACAAATAATTTTGTATTCAATGTATATAATATATATATATATAAGTATGTTATAGATTCTAGTATTCACCTAGTGGTCGAAATTCGACCATAATTTATATAATTCAATAAGACCAAAGAGAATAATAATCATTTCAATGGCATCATAAATTTACTAAGGATAAAATATTTATTAATGTATATTATGAATTTACATATTAGGTATATATTGTTGTAAAATTAACCTACAATATGACTAGTTAATTTCAAAGGGCATGTGAGGTATGGAACGTAAGTCATGTGAAAAATATTGAATTTAGGATGAAAAATAGTAATTGGAACGTAAACGTCTTTTCCATTTACATTTGTGTATATGTTGTGTGTTATTCAAGCAGTAGTGTGGGTAATGTTTATTTTAATTAATTTAATGTATTTATATTGCATTTTATATAAAAAGAATAGCTTTGTGCACTTCTCCTTCATATAAACTGCAACTATGCCAAATTTCACATTCATACGTTCGTGCGATTCGCTTAAAAAGGGTACAAAGTTTTCGCTTCACGTATTAATATATAGATATGATTATAATACTGCTGTCTCTGACTGCTAAAGTGATCACTAAGTGTAATGAGGTAAAATATGTTGTAAATAAAAGTTTGAGAAAAGAATTGTTATTCTAACTACTACGAAATTATCATTCAATCGTGCATGTGAATATGGGATTTTATATTGTTTACCCCAGTCTTTATTCTTACTTATACATTTGTGTTTTTTTTAATGATAACGTTTATTAATTTGATTATTCATTCGTTCGTTCATCCGTCCGTCCGCTCGACTGCTTCTTGGTTTGCTCGCTTGCTTCTTTGTTTTTTACGCTTTCATGCCTTAATTACTGAATCGATCATCATATAATTTTTCAAACACATTGTCAGGCATACAGAAATGGGTATAGAGTACTTTTCATCGAGAAGAAAGTTAGTTTTTAGCCAGTGTAAAGTGTAGCAAATTTACAAAACTTAATATTAGGTCTTTACCTATGAAATTGCCGTTTTGTATGAAAAAATTTAAACGAATTATTTTCATGTATTTTTTATTTGTATTAATGGAAGTAATCACCCATGCAATCAATGCATCTTTGCCAACGCAGTGGCAGTTTATTGATGCCCTTCTTAAAGAAATCAGCTGGACGGGAGGCAACAAATTCTTCAAAGGCATTTTGTACTGCCTCTCGGGTATTGAATTTTTTTCGCGCCAAGGGGTTATCCAAATTCTGGAAAAAGTAGTAGTCTGTAGGCGCAAGGTCTGGTAAGTGGGGTGGATGACGGAGAACTTCCAAACCCAGTTCTTGCAACTTGGAGACCGTCTGCTGTGCAGTATGAGGTCGCGCGTTGTCGTGCAGGAGCAGCGGAGATGAGCAATTGACCAAGGCTTGTTGGAGATGTGCCAGCTTCTCTATCATTGTGTTCAGTTCTTCACAGTACACATCTGCAGTAATGCTCACCCCGTTTGGTAAGAAGCTGTGATGAATCACACCGGCGGTAGACCACCAAACAGTGACCATCACTTTTTAGGGGTAAGTTTTCGTTTAGGGCATTGTTTAGGTGCTGAACCAGGATCCAACCAACTTGCTGAGCGCTTGCGGTTATCAAACAGAATCCATTTTTCATCGCAGGTAACAATGCGGTTCAAAATTCCTTCATTTGTGTGTCTGTTGAATAGTGCAAGGCACGTCTCGACGCGTACTTCGCGCTGGCGATCATTGAGTTCGTGGGGCACCCATTTGTCAAGCTTTTTTACCTTGCCAATTTGACGCAAATGGACCAATATTGTTTTGACGCTAACGTCGAAAGCTGCTGCTAATTCAGCCGTAGATTGTGTATCATCAGCTTCCACAATCGCCTTTAATTCGTCATTGTCGACCAAAGTCTTCGGAACGACCGCGAGGTACATTTTTCAGGTCGAAATTCCCAGAACGAAAGCGAGCAAACCAATAACAGGTGGTGCGTTGGTTTGTAGTGTTAGCTCCGCAAACGTCGTTGATGTTGCGTGCCACTTGTGCCGCGTTGCTGCCACGACGGTACTCATATTCCATAATTACTCGAATTTTTAACGTATCCATGATGACAAAAAAGATTGAAATGCGATGAAAATGTAACACTAATCAATAAACAAATGACTACTTTTGGAAAAAGAATTCCATGTTTTTAAAATAAAATTAATTTGAAATTAGAATTCTTAGCCAAACAAAAATTATTTTGATTTGAAATGGCCAGTACTGCAGAACGGCAATTTCATAGGTAAAGACCTATTATTATGCTGTGCTTCTATATCTTTCGAAATTGCTCTACGATATCGAATAGAACATTAAATTCAAGTTGAAAATAAACCGACAACAAAATAAGATTGTAATTCGTGCTTAGTAATAAAATCTATGATGGAGATCAAACGAAATGTGTCAAGAACATAACGAAATTTACACCTGTATAATAATTACACTAGTAATATATTTTAGTAGATTAGAAATAACGAGAATATTTGGAACGTGCTGGGTTTTATGATAGACGTAAATAATCTGGATTACGATTTTAATTTGTAGCAACTCAAAACGACAGTACTGTATCTAGTAATGACTATAGATAACAGTATAAACTAAGAAAGAACTAAAAAGAGTCACTGTGTCAAGTTTATCCACTGTATGTATGGTAGTAGTTAGTCGAAATGAGACATGCTAACATACCGCTGAATAAACGCGACATGGTTAAGTCTTAGGTTTAAGCGTGCCAGTGTGGCGGGTGTCACAATTCTCACACAACAGAACATTCGCGAGCTTCGGGTCAATAAACGCACACGATATACGATGTGAGAGCTTCTGATCAACAAACGATTAAATGTTGATGTTAAGCGATATTTTTAAACATTTTAGGTACCTACTATTTAATTCCATATTGTAACGAGCGTGCCAGTGTAGCGGGTGTCACAATTCGCACACGATCGAACGTTCGTGCGATTTCGATCAATAAACGATTAAATCTTGATATTAAACGATATTTTTAAACATAATTTCATTCCATACTGTAATGAGCGCGCCAATATAGCGGGTGTCATAATTCGTACATAATAGAACATGCGAGTGCTTCGGATCTACAGACGATTAAATGTTGATATTAAGTGATATTTTAAAACATTTTAGGTACTATTTAATTCCATATAGTAATGAGCATGCCAATATAGCGGGTATTACAACTCGCACACAATAGAATATGAGAGAGCTTCGAATCAACATACGATAAAATGTTGATACTTGACAGTGTTTTTGAATATTTTACTATTTGATTTCATTCTGTAAATGTTAGTTAAGGGTCATAAAAAAAACAGAATAATTTGTTTCTATTTAAATTTTATTATTCTTGGACAAGTCCTTAATTCTATTTTAAATTGCTATCGAAACGGATATTTGATTGGAAAAGTACGTCAGACATAAATAACCTTTTGAGTGAAATGTCAAGTAATTATAGATTTTTCTTTGTGAGTTAAAATAATATTATTTCGGCACTGGTATGATTTTAATGAGAAAAAGTTTTGAATATTAAATTTTTTTACTTGTAATAAAGCGAGTGTACGTGACTTATCAAACATTGTATTTAAGGATCCTCTTTAAAATCTATAAATCAAAGTGTTAATGGAAATAATTAAATAAATGTACTTTTAACTGCTTGAGCTCAATGATTTAAGAACTGGACTAAATTTAAAAAAGTTACGGAGTCGATTCATAGGAAAATACTGATTCTTTTCAGTTGGGTTATGTTTAAAAAAATCAATTGCCACTATCACCAATTGTCTGATAGGATTATAATGCTAATCATTTTATAGGTAACTTTAAACTATAGTTTGTTGTTATCTATACTATAATAAAACTGTAGCAAATCTGTACAATAAATATTTTTTGAAAATTTTTATCGGGGTAGACTTTGTTATCGATATAGAAGCCAAAAATAATCTTTTTACAATTTTTGTCTGTCTGTCTGTCTGTCTGTCTGTCTGTCTGTCTGTCTGTCCCTGTGAACACGCATCACTCTGAAAGTACTGAACCGATTTTGACGAAACTTGGCACAGTGATAACTAATATTACGAGATTACATCTAGGATACTTTTTATCTCATAAAACGCAAGGGATTCTCCAGGATCTGCCTGTTTGTCTGTCCCTTTGAACACGTACCACTCTGAATGTACTGAACCAATTTTGACGAAATTTGGCACAGTGATAACTAATATTACAAGGTTACATCTAGAATACTTTTTATATCATAAAACGCAAGGGATTCTCCAGGATAACGGACGAAAGTCAAAAATTTGTAGTTAATGAAATTTTTGACGGATTTTGGTAAATTTTCATTGTGCTATATATAGCAGACAGATTAGCTAAAAAGATAAGCTATATTTCCCTAAGCTACTTTAAAAAAAATACCAAAAAAAAAGATCGCCGGGATTCGAACCGTCGGCTCCGGCGAACCATATAATGTCCAATACGTTATAACTGAGCTACGGCTATATGACATTTCTATGCGTAATTATCAACCTCATATGAAAAAAATATGTGTAAACGAAACTGTCACTTATATGTTGTTACATTTATTTTATTGTATAAAAAATGTTTGCTAAACAAAGGTGACAAGATTTTTTCCTAAAACATAAACCTAGATAATAGTTACATTGCATTGTAGAAGATGAATCTCAACTAAAGTTCTATCAGTACGTGTGTTGTTTCGATATTTGATAAAATTAGTTTTCTAAATGTTGTTGAGTCTTGAAGTAGTTGGGTTCAGGTTTGTGAATCTAAGATTAAAATAAATCAGTTGAGGTGTATGCAGTTATTTTTTTTTTCTCGAACTGACCACGCTATTGACCTAGCAAGGTCTTAACAGCTTCACCGGACTACTGTTTGCAGTTACTATGTTGTATTTATACTAATATTATAATGAGTGGTAAAGTTTTGTTTTCGAGGAATGCTTGGAACCTACTACTGGTCCGATTTGAAAAATTCTTTCACTATTAGAAAGGTATATTATCCCAAGTTCAGTATCTCAGTAAAAAAGGTGGTTTGTATGTCAAAAGTAAAATAAATGTGACCAAATTAAAATTGAATGCAGATTTCACGTATACTTTACAAATACTTATAAAACAAACAACTAAAACAAAATGGAAATTTAATGTAGATAAAGATCAACTTTTATAGTATGTTACGTGATGAAGTTACAAGGGGTACTGGGAAGACATTTATCGGCAATATATGTAAGTTAGTTTTGATCTTCACTTTGATGACACTACTTTAGGTAATGCTGCGAACAGATTCTAGGCTTATTTTAAAAGATTTCTCACATACCAACTGGGTATATGTTTGAGTGAGTCCCTGGATAGTTTGGATTCACGATTGGAAGTGCTGGATAACGCTGCAATAGGGTTTTAGGTTTTTTAAGATTATTTGCGTTTAAAAATACAATTGAAACCGGTAATAACCGATTTGGTGCAGACGAAGTTGCACGGGTCAGCTAGTTTAAAATATATTAGAATTCAACGTGGACAAAGTCACGCGCTTTTGCTAATGGCTTATATAAATGAAGCTGTTCAATTTTTTTTATATCATAGGAGGCAAACAAACAGGTGCGTCACCTGATGTTAAGTGATCACCACCAGACATAGACACTTGCAACACCAGAAGACTCGCAAGTGCGTTGCCAGCCTGTGTTGGGGGGGGGGGCGGAGGAAGGTTAGGGGGAAGAGAAGGGGTGGTGAGACTCCGGCGCTCTCACTGACCGAACGACACGTAACAATGCAAGCACTATTACTTCACGTCGGTGTTTCTGTGGGTCGGGTGGCAGTACCCCGAGCGAGCCGACCCCATTCATGCTGAAACCAGTAATAGTTTCGGCATGGCTCTACCACCTAGCAGATATAATAATATTAAATAAATCTTTAGGGTTCATTCCTTGTTCTCAAAAAAGAATTTGTTTATCAAGCCATAGAAGAGGAATAAGTGGACCAATTTTTTCAAGAATAAAATAATGTCAAGTTTAATAGTTTTATATTTTCATTAATAAATCAGCAATTTTGTCTGTAAATTACAATTTTATTCCTATTTTATGAGTGACTTTATAGCCATTATGAGCCATAGCCAAAATCAATGTTTGTATCTTTGTCCTCAATGCATGCCGAAACTACTGAACAGATTGTAATAATAATTTAGTAGCGTGTTCTGCGGACGTCCGAGATGGTTCCTGGCCCAAAAAATCTATATATATATTTATATATAAATGTTTTTTTAATCAATAACATTGTTTGCTTTCAAGAGAGAAAGGGCTTTTTCTTCTTATTAAAACTTTTTACACTACATTTGATATTATTTTGACATGTTTGATATATTTCAATTAAATATCAGTTATCATAATTAATCAATTCCGTTTGTATCAATGTCATTGTTTAGGAATGTATGTAGTTCTGGCCATAATGGAATCCAGGGACATGAAGTTGTTGCTCTTATCGCTAAAGAAGCTATCCAGACTGGATATTTTGATGACTATAAAACCTATGTTCAGTCCTCCTCAAACAAGACTGATTTGTTTCCATTATGTAACTCGAAACCGGAATGTATCCAACCCAATTACAGGCAAATCATATGCTTCCATTCAGAACAACATTCCTGGTAAGCTATGGCTTTATAAGTTTCGTGACTGAGGATCTATCTGTAGACGTGTGCTCTCCAGTCCATCTTGCAAAGCTCAGAATCAGGGACATCCCACCACGTTTGTCACGGCCGTTTGATTTTCATAAAGGCACAAAAGTGTGTATTTCCTGGTTTTGTCAATACTCTGGCTAATCTTATACGTTTTAACAAAATTAAACTTTCACAGAACACAATAACTAACAGTAATTATATATTTATATATTAAAAAGTTGAAGTTGTACTTTGTGAGTTTGGATATTCGGGATAATCTTTGGTACTACTGATCCGATTTTGAAAATTCTTACACTGTTAGAAAGGTATATGAGACTACTTTCTATGGTATGTATGGTATATATATATATATATATATATATATATTCAATAATTGATCACAATAAATGTAATTAAAATTAGTAAAATTCTATAATATGGCGTACGTTTCTAGAATGATTTGAAATAAAGTAATAAAATCAATAGCAAAATTCATTACTGCTAGCTTTGCAAAAAAATACAAAACACATATATCTAAGTTTAATCTCTCAGCCAAAAGATTGTTTATGTCAAAAAGAACAGAAATATTACAATTACTAAGTTATTAGATACAGGTTCCATGTATATTTTACAAATTCTTATTGGAACAAAGAGCTAAATCAAAATGAAAATTTCATGGAGATAAAGTTTACTTTTTACAGCATGTTAATTGATGGAGTTGGTTAGAACATAATAACATAAAAATTATAAGCCGGTAAAATTATTATGTTGTTGCGAGGATAGTAGATGGGGCGCGGAGGTTAGGATCATAGAAGCAATCCAGGGGATACCGGGAAGATATTTCTTGCCAATATATATAGGATAGTTTGGATTCACAATTGGACCCGGTAAATGTCCCTACAATCGGGTTCTAAGGTTTTTTTAAGATTTTTTGCGTTTTGAAATAAAATCGGAATAGGTAATAACCGATTTGGCGCAGAGGAAATTGCGCGGGTCAGCAAGTATAACATATATCTAGGTTATATCTAGGTATAATTTCATTAATTTAACCTATATTCTGTAATATTGAAGATAAATTTCGAGTTACCTTATCTATGCGACCGAACGTCGTTCCGTTGGTTTACAAAATTGTAAATGTATTTTATAACGTATTTTGATAATGTAATATAAGCACCATCTCACAAAATTTTAAGGTACCAGAGCAATTTAACATTCATTGACAACAACGTTACCATAAAATTTAGGAATCAGTATTATATGATGTTGATGAGTAATTAGTTGTAATTTTTTTTAATATAAGAGTATATTTTTCTAGGAAAACAGTATATAAATAATCTTCAAAAGCAAACCCTTATTTAAATACAAAATTTGGCCTAGGACGTTAGAGCAGTTTTAGAGTTACACAAAATAAATTTATATACCAACAAGAATACCTCGTTCAAAGTTATAGAATAAAATTATGTCTGCCTGTATATTACATTTTTCTTTAAAATTTTATACGTAACTGTCATAGAGGTATAAATATGATCTAAAAGAAAACACAGTAATCGTAAAAATCTATTATTTAATCTATAAAATGTAAGGAATATTTTAGAAATCTTATTATGCACTTGCTATATATATATATATTTACACACACGCAAAATACATACCCATAAAATCACTATTTGAAAACAATTATTGTTTAAAAAATGGGTACGTAACCACAGGCATAATTAGTCTACATATAAAGTTTTAGTTGTGCAACCAGCACTCTAATACGACGTGTGACTTGATCGTGCTAAGTTCATTTACACGATGATATAGACAAGTACATACTGTACATAGTAACCTAAAAAGCATAGAATAAGACTGATATTGACTTTATTTATCCGGAACACGACACGAGCGAAAATGATTGCACTAAACCTTAAACCAAGCGCAGTGCAATTGATTAAATAACGGCGACCAGCGCGAAATCTATTATATTATATTGCCGTTGTAATGTCGGCCCACAAGCCTATCGGTAACTATATATACACTGGTTGATTTCGAAATGTGGCAAAGTAAAATGTATCTGCACATGTTGGTAACGATCCAGTCATATACAGATTCCCTAGCATCCCTTTTCAATACTGCCTACTATGCAGCGGTTGATTTGGGAATGCGAAGTCTAAGGTGATCATTCAAGCATTACAAGACACAAGTCTGCTCCTGCATGGAGTACTGCTCTCATGTGGGACGAATACCCTGGATAGGATGCACAGATAGGTTCTCCGCATTGTCAATAGCGCAGCCTTTATAAAGTTATCGAGCCACTTCAGTTGCACAAAGGCGTATATTAAACGTGTTCTACCGTCTGTAATATGGCAAATCAATTAAATTCCTTCATTTTCCTTCCATAACCGAACCACGTGTTCTGGTAATCTTAACAATGCAAGCACTGTTACTTCACGTCGGTGTTTATGTGTGTCGGGTGGTAATACCCCGGTCGAGCCGATCCATTCATGCTGAAACCACTAATAGCTTTATCGTGGCTCCACCATCTAAGATGTTCCCTCATTCCTATGACGTTGGGTCCTTGATGATACGACGACTGGCTTTAGATGATTCGTGTCTCAGATGTCTCCCTTATCTTTGAAATGTGCTATTCTTACTATAAGGCATCGGGCACTTGGACGTACTACATTAAAAAAAATTTAAAACATGACATAGATGACCATACAGTAGTAATAATGAAACAACAAATTCAATAACAAAAGTAATAAAATAAATATCATTTAATCCTTTTATAAGATCCGAGCAAACACTATCAACCACTTAGAAGTTTGTTTATAAATGTTACACAATATTTATATTTCAGACGTCGGCGTCGTATCGTGTGTAAATAGTAAAGTACTTAATATTGTATCAGTTACAATATAAATAAAGCGCTTCAGTTTAAAAAAATTGTTTAATTTTTCTTTTAACATTTGTTCTTTAGAGCTATTCGACCGTTTATTGTCTATCCTTCCAGATTTGACCTTTTCAAAGCAAACCAACCAGACGAATCAAAGAAACAAAAAATGTTTTTGTTACAGATAGTCGTGACAGCAGCCAATAAGTCCTGTGAGGTAGTAACAAAGACCCATAAAATAAACTATTTACGATAAAAAAATCTCAAAATAACGCCTTCATTAATTACATATTGTATGTGTGTCTGTGATGTGTTCTGCCGTCTGTGGTAGCTTAGACGATATATATTCGCTTTCGCTTCGCTTAACGTTTATTTATTGAAACTAAACTGTTACCCTTTAATTTTCTGACAATTGTTCATGATCACAAATGAGAAACAAACACATATTTATTCTCTGTATTTTATAAACTGCAGTTTAATGAAGTGTAGCCCTAAATTGGGGCTTGCGTGAAATATAGTCATGATTTTAATACAAAACAAAGTTAAAATAGGCATTTATTTATCCTTAATTTATCTCGATGCTATACATATAATATATTACGTATATATATATATATATATATATATATATATATATATATCTACATTTGTGTTCTGCACAACTTTATTCGGAATGGTCAAAAAGTTTGGCGAAGACTGTACTATATATGTATACCAGTGGGCGCGGCGGACGTTGTCCTGCCCTAATCAGTAATAAAGTAAATTTTCAAAAAAAAGTATTAACCGACTTCAATATCAATCAAAAACCCATAAGGCACTAAAAAGCGGAAAATAAATAGTTTGTCAAATTAACCAAATTAAATAAAACATGAATATGTGTGCTACCTAGAGATGTATTGGAAGTCAGTGCGAACCGAAAATCATATCGTCTACATAGGTACAAAGTTTAAGTCCACTCTCGCGTCTCTGTAATACATTTCTACCTGGAACAAATTTGAAATTTCGGTTGGCACCGACTTCCAATACATCTCTAGGTAGCACACATATTCATATGTTTTATTGAATTTGGTTAATTTGATAAACTATTTATTTTCCGCTTTTTAGTGCCTTATGGGTTTTTGATTGATATTGAAGTCGGTTAATACTTTTTTTTGAAAATTTACTTTATATACTATGTAATGATAATGATAGTATATCGGAAAGAATGTGTTTTCGTGTTTGAAATGTTGTCTGATCTCCTGTATTGACACGTATGAGCTCATTCAGCAACACTTCTCAGATTGTTATCGACAATCACGTAATGGCAGTCTAGATAAAGCGTCTCAGTCTGAATACGTTTATTTTGGTTTTTAGATACTGACGATATTTCAGATTGCTGTTATTAGATAACACTTACCTAATGATACAATTTCACGTCGATTATCCGAAAGGTTTTGCAAAATATTTAGTACCAGCTGATACCCGTTTGCTTCGTTGGGCATTATAATAAGGGCAAGGGGTCAATTGAATTAAATAAATAAGTAGCGTAGAAGTATATACGAAAAATTCTCCATTGAATCTTCATAGTTCAATGCCGATCCAGGAATTTTGAATAGATTGAGCGTCAAAGGAAATGTATTTCCATTATATAGTGCTATGTATCATATACTATGTATTATATTATCTATAAATATAGTTTAGAACATCAAAATTTATTTTAATAAATATCTAACATTGAATGGCAAACAAAAGAGAAGCTGTACTAAGAATTATATTCAAATACAAAATTAGATTTGTATCACAAAAAATATCCTTGTTGTTTTGATGTTGATTGATATTTTTGTATATCATATTGATATTAAAAGTTACTGAATTTGTAAGATATTATGTTTATTATAAATAGTAAAATATATTTATATTTATTACTATTTATGATAAACTAGCGGGTCGGGCGGACGTTGTCCTGCCGAGATAAAAAAAAAATCAACCTCAGCGCCATCTACCGGGTCCAATTGCGAATCTAAACCATTCTCGGATCCACTGGAACACCAACACAAAATTTCATCAAAATCGGTCCAGCCGTTTAGGAGGAGTTCAGTGACATACACACGTCCAGAAGAAATTTATATAATAGGTCTTTACCTATGAAATTGCCGTTCTGCAGTACTGGCCATTTCAAATCAAAATAATTTTTGTTTGGCTAAGAATTCTAATTTCAAATTAATTTTATTTTAAAAACATGGAATTCTTTTTCCAAAAGTAGTCATTTGGTTATTGATTAGTGTTACATTTTCATCGCATTTCAATCTTTTTGTCATCATGGATACGTTAAAAATTCGAGTAATTATGGAATATGAGTACCGTCGTGGCAGCAACGCGGCACAAGCGGCACGCAACATCAACGACGTTTACGGAGCTAACACTACAAACCAACGCACCACCTGTTATTGGTTTGCTCGCTTCCGTTCTGGGAATTTTGACCTGAAAAATGAACCTCGCGGTCGTCCGAAGACTTTGGTCGACAATGACGAATTAAATACTTATGATAAACAATCTACGGCTGAATTAGCAGCAGCTTTCGACGTTAGCGTCAAAACAATATTGGTCCATTTGCGTCAAATTGGCAAAGTAAAAAAGCTTGACAGATGAGTGCCCCATGAACTCAGTGATCGCCATCGCGAAGTACGCGTCGAGACGTGCCTTGCACTGCTCAACAGACACACAAATGAAGGAATTTTGAACCGTATTGTTACCTGCGATGAGAAATGGATTCTGTTTGATAACCGCAAGCACTCAGCAAGTTGGTTGGATCCTGGTTCAGCACCTAAACAATGCCTTAAACGAAAACTTACCCCTAGAAAAGTGATGGTCACTGTTTGGTGGTCTAGCGCCGGTGTGATTCATCACAGCTTCTTATCAAACGGGGTGAGTATTACTGCAGATGTGTACTGTGAAGAACTGAACACAATGATGGAGAAGCTGGCACATCTCCAACCAGCAATGGTCGTAGTCCTGCCGTGATAATAAAAAAAAATCTAGAATTCAACCGCAGTGCCACCTACCTGGTCCAATTGTGAATCTAAATCATTCTCGGATCCACTCGAACAGGCACATAAAATTTCATCAAAATCGGTCCAGCCGTTTAGGAGGAGTTCAATGACATACACACGTACAGAAGAAATTTATATATCATTACATAGTATGAAACAAAGTCCCCTACCGCGTCTGTCTGTCTGTCTGTTCGCGATAAACTCAAAAACTACTGAACGGATCTTTATGCGGTTCACCAGTGGATAAAGTACGAACGTTAAGAACGTTGATAAGAACGTTTTGGTATATAATTTATCCATGATTTTTTTATAATCAGGGCGGGACAACGTCTGCCGGGCCTGCTAGTAAAGATATAAATAACAATATATTTTACTTTTGTATTTATTAATATTAATATAATAATATAAATATAATAAGGAATAATATTAGGGATGAATACTATTCATTGTTTTACATGGAAAATATCATAGTGAATGTTGAAATAACAAAATTATACTTCATACGTCTCTCATAATTAATTTACTTGAACAACTAAGGCCTTTAACACTTTATAATAATTTGTAACAATGTTACGGTTAACTCCTAGCGAGTTATGAAACTATATCCGCTTTAAATTAGTTTCTCTATAATCTCCATGCAGTTTGGATCTTAAGTGCATTATATGATACGTAATAACAATATACAGAATAATGACAAGTCAGTAGTTGGAGGAAACATGTTAATAGTATAAACGAAAAAAATGATTTCATTGATGAGGGCGTTACTTTGCGTAAGTCCATCGATGGATATTACAGTGGATGTTACTTTGCACTTCTGCCTGGAATTGATTGGCCGTTTTTATGAGACGTGGCAGTGGCTAATCAATTCTAGGTTGAAGTGGAAAGTAACGCTACTGTAATATTTATTTTTTGTTGTTTTATTGATATTTGTGAAATTGAACGTTTGCTATTTTGTCCACAAACACTATTAAATAGATTACAATGAAACTTTATAGCGAATTACCTTATAAATCAAAATAACACATAATAATATATCTTCTTTTATCTTCTAATATACAAAAATATTGTTTATATTCGTTCAGAATAACCACATATTATAAAACAAAGTTCTCTGCCACGTCTGTTTGTCTGTTCGCGATAAACTTAAAAACTACTACTGTACGAATTTTCATGTGGCTTTCACTAATAGATAAAATCATAATGAGGAAGGTTTAGGTATATATTTGTCAAGGGTTTTTTGAAGTAAAACTTCTTTAGGTGCGATTAGGAGGTAACTGGACGACAATGCAACGGAAGCCCGTTATAGCAATATGGCGTCACGTTTCTGTACCATACACTTTTTAAATATTTTAAATTTTGTCAATAAATAGTTTGTAAACAAATCAATCAAAAATAATGATGAAAATATTATAATGGAATAATAATAAAAAATGATACAATATAATTTATTATGTATATATGGGCGGGCGACCGTGCTGCCAATTGGTTTCAATGTAAGTAAGTAACAAATTAAATCAAAGCTTCATTATCTGTAATGCCATCTATCAGCTAATTCGAAATTTAAATAACACTGGAAATATTATTAGCAACTCTTTGTTATAAATTAAATAAAATATAGAAAAGTACGAAGAGATTACTATGATAAGTAATGAATTATATTAATTATGATTTAATAGAAGTTTTGGTTATGTTTAATTATTATTTAATATTGTTGTAAGAATTTTATGAATACACATGGAGCTTTACCAATATAACCTTCATTTTATAGAATCTGTACGTCCACGTATTTAATGAGTGAATATTTTCAGAAAGGGCAAGTGATAAAAACGAACTTGCAAAAATCATGTAATAAAAATAATCAAAAGTGATTCTTGATTGAATGGAAATGTCTAAATCGCAAGAACATTTTACACCGTCATATGTAAATAATTATAATCGAAAAATCAAATATCTAAACGTAAGTTTTTTATTTTATTATTCAAAGTTGTTACATATCTTTAAGGTAATTAAATTCGAAAATATTTTTATAGGTAAGACAGATACCACAGTTGCTCAAAGGATGAAATTATATCGCCAGCGTTAAAAAGAACAAGCTGTCAATAAATGTATGTTAATTTTAATTACAAAAGTGCTTCAAACACAATTACATGATTAGCAAAATTGTGAAAACAATATTTCGTTAAGCGTTTTATAACCACTACTAACATGATAATAAAATTCTCTATATTTTTAAATAATTAATAACGATGAATATATAGATATATATTGTTTTATCCTAGTTTTCTTACAGAATAAATCTGTCGTGGAATATAATCAATTTATACTGAGTCTCGTTGAAGATAAAGTACTATCTACTGCTACAGATATGTAATATAGGTTGTCATTCAGCTGATCAAGAAACATACGTCCGTCAGCAATTCCATAAAAAAAAAACAGGGATTGATACAGGAGGAGTGCCGTATGAAAAATTTAGCCATCAGCAATTATTTCACTTCACTAATGAAGGTTCAAGTCTTTGGAATACTAATTACCATGAGTTACCATTATTTCTTGCTGGAGATTTCAATGTTAATTTTCGTTCAGAAGAATCTCGACTATTGATTGATTTTTTTTAGGTGATAAACTAAATTTAACGATGAATAATTCTCCAGTTCAATCAACAACAAGATATGGCACGGCTATTGATGCAGTTTTCTCAAGAAATTTAGAAAATTTGCAGAGAAGAACTTATGTTTCTCATTTCAGTTATTATAAACCATTCATATCATATTTGAAGTATGATAGTAATTAAATTATTGTTTTAAAATATATAGTGGTCAACGGTACGATAAGAAATGTATATATTACTAGTGTTTTATCATCAATAAATGCCTTTTTAAATTCTCATATGCTGTATTTATTTTTAACTTAATCGTCGTCTCTTATAAGGTCAAATAAGTTTTACTTCAATCGCGTGTGACAGTTACACGCACTCATTTTTTAACCGACTTCAAAAAAAGGAGGAGGTTATCAATTCGACTGTATTTTTTATTTTATTTTTTTTTATGTTTGTTACCTCATAACTTTGGACTGGGTGAACCGATTTTGATTATTTTTTATTTGAAAGCTGGTACTTCCCGTGTGGTCCCATTTTAATTTGGTCCAGTTTCGACAACGGCATCCAGTGCAAAACCGTATAAGTTTTAAATTTGCATTAAGTATGTACACGACAAATAGACAAATAACTCAATATCACGCTAACCGATTTCGATGATTCATTTTTTATTGGAAAGGACGTACTTCAAGGGTAGTTTCATGAGAGTTTGGTTAGATTCTGATTATGGGATCCGTGACAAAGTAAGAAAATTTTCAAGAAACGAGCCTACTCCTTTCTTAAGGGCCGGCAACGCATCTGTGTTTCCTTTCGTGTCGCAGGTGTCCATGGGCGGCCGTGATCACTTACCATCAGGTGACCCGTATGTTCGTTTGCCACCAATATTATAAAAAAAACTCTTCCGTATAAGTTTTAAATTTGCATTAAGTATGTACACGACAAATAGACAAATAACTCAATATCACGCTAACCGATTTCGATGATTCATTTTTTATTGGAAAGGACGTACTTCAAGGGTAGTTTGATGAGAGTTTGGTTAGGTTCTGATTATGGGATCCGTGACAAAGTAAGAAAACCTTCATGAAACGAGCCTACTCCTTTCTTAAGGGCCGGCAACGCATCTGTGTTTCCTCTCGTGTCGCAGGTGTCCATGGGCGGCCGTGATCACTTACCATCAGGTGACCCGTATGTTCGTTTGCCACCAATATTATAAAAAAAAACTCTTCAATTCTTAGGAGCCTATTGTGCTTATGTTCGATGCTGTGTTGCAACATGACGCAAGCATTGTAATTACATATTTTATTTTAATATTATTAATAATAATAATATAATATAATAATATATAAATATTAATAATAATATTTTAATATACTTAAAGCGGAACGGAGTTCGCGGGCACTGCTAGTAAAATATATTTATGTACACTAAAAATGGAAAAATAAAGTAAATTTTCAAAAAAAAGTATTAACCGATTTCAATATCAATCAAAAACCCATAAGGCACTAAAAAGCGGAAAATAAATAGTTTATCAAATTAACCAAATTAAATAAAACATATGAATATGTGTGCTACCTAGAGATGTATTGGAAGTCGGTGCGAACCGAAAATCATATCATCTACATAGGTACAAAAAGTTTAAGTTCACTCTCGCGTCTCTGTAATACTTTTCTACCTGGAACAAATTTGAAATTTCGGTTGACACCGATTTCCAATACATCTCTAGGTAGCACACATATTCATATGTTTTATTTAATTTGGTTAATTTGATAAACTATTTATTTTCCGCTTTTTAGTGCCTTATGGGTTTTTGATTGATATTGAAGTCGGTTAATACTTTTTTTTGAAAATTTACTTTATTTAATTATCAGGGCGGGACAACGTCCGCCAATCCCGCTAGTATAATGATAAATATTAAGCATGATTGAAAAACCCTACCATTGGAGATAATGTCTCACAAATATACATATGTACAAACAATATTCTTCCAACTATGAACTGGTTCGATACAAGCTTTAATAATTTACTAAGGATTTGAGTTCGAGCAGGCAATTCAACAAAAATATTTATTATATTTTTACTTTTAATAAAAGAGGAATGTGTATCAGTAAAATTCGCTATTATTAGTATATACAAAACTTTCCTTCCAAGGAGGATCTGTTAAAATTATACAACGGGATTAATTATCCCAACATTCTTGACAAGACACGAAATTAGAATTTGAATGGACATTCTTGGGACTGGTTGAGGGAAAACACAGCTGAAACCGTTGGGTTCGAGAAAAATTAAAATTTTCACTGGAGCTCTTTATATAAACCGAGTAAACACTAAGAAAATATTTTTGATAATACATCCCCCGAGGGGATTAAAAATAGGTTCGTTCCTGAGATGTCGGCGATAGGAAATCTCTTCGGGTACGCGGCTGGTCTATATTTTTATAAGCTGGTAAAGTTTATGAGTATTGAGTAGATAGTAGGTTTATAGGAGGTAATCTCAGGAAAAATATTTTACTAAGAGAAAGCTACAATACCCCTGAGTGGTATAGGGTGTTTCTTTGGAGGTATGCTTCTTTGACGGAAGTTGCGCGCGCTGTTTTAACACAACATATATACAATTTCTTTTAAATCTATACTAATATTATAACGCTGAAGAGTTTGTTAGCTTGAACGCGCTAATCTCAGGAACTACTGATCCGATTTGAAAATTTTTTTCAGTGTCAGATGTTATTTCAGTTATATATAGTGTTAGCAGACAACTGTATTAAAACTGTCCATACTTTTCACTTCACACGTCATTGGTTGAACTTATGGACCGATTTCGACACCATTGGTCGAACTTATCGGCTGATCTCGGCCGATCGTACATTAGTTGAATAATATAAAAGGTGAGTAGGTCGAGGCATTAAAAAGCGAGGCATAACGCGGAAGTACTGGGTTTGCTCAATGCTATAAGTGTCAACATTTCCGCCATAGCTCTAACAACTGCCACAAAGAGCAGAAGTGTGTAAGATGCGGCGGCCCACACTTTGCGCGGGACTGCGATAGACCACAAGACCCACATGTGCAAACTGAGGAGGACCTCACCCGGCTAATTACGCATAGTACCCGGTTTACCGTAAGGAGGCGCGCAACAAGCGAGCCGGCACGGTGGCGATGCACAGATCTTCCAAAAACAAAACTGAAAAAGTGAAACAACGAGACCGCCATGCAGCTTTCCACAGCATAGTGGAAGAGACCACTCAAGCCTTGCTCATGGCCTCGGCAAACAACGCCAGGCGCGCGAGCAGCGTGCGAGCTCCAAGAGGAGCGAGATGACGCCGAATCAAAGTACAGACTGCAACTGAAGATCCCGCCACCGAATCGGGCGCAGAGTTTGTTCGAGGCTTCGAAGCACTCTGCAAGATGCTGAAAAACAAAGATCAGCTCATTGGGAAGAAAGGCCGTATATCCGCCGTTCAGACTCTCTGCAAACAACTTATAGTTTCATAATGGATAACACACCACACAAGAAGAAAAAAATATTAGAATACTTTCTGCGTGAACATAATGTAGATGTTATGTTCATCTCTGAGACCAATCTCTCGCCTAGAACTACCTATAAAATAGCCAAATATATAGTTTATAGAAAGGACGAAATAACTCCAGAAGGCGTGACGTACAGGAGACTGGCGCTACTTTGATGAGTAATGAGTTATGAGATTAAACAAACAATTGTGCACCAGAACATTCCGTATACGGAATATCAGTCGCTTTATGCACTAGGTGTGCTGATTTGCATAGCAGGGCGTCAGTTGAGGCTCTTTGCGACCTACCACCCCTCAACAATGCTAATAAGAGATTTAGACTGCCTGTTAAGCTCACCCACACTCACAACCTTGGCAGGTGACCTGAACATTAAAAACATAACCTGGAACTCCTCGACTACCACCTCGCTCGGCAAGCTCATACAAAACCACGCGGACGATGTAGGGTACGATATTTTACGACATAGAGTGGTTGACCAGTTCAATTCAAAACAACGCCAAGCGGTCCTCCCACAGAGTCTCCACGGAAAGAATGTTACCACCTTTACCGAACAGCATTCAAAATAAATAAAAGAAAAGAGAAGACTCAGACGAGTGTGGCGACTAACTAGGTGTCTCACTACTAAAACTCGGTTAAACTGTCTAATTGAGGAAATCGAAATTCTTCTCGACGACTTCGCCAACCAGTCGTGGCAAGCTCGTGTTGAGTTATCGGGCAAGAGACTGCCGTCGCTACACAAGCTGTGTAGAAAAGTGACCTCAGCCCCAGAACCAGCGCATCCGCTTCACGCTCGTGGGCAAATTTATTTCACTGCTCAAGACAAAGCCCAAATTTTCGCCTCTGCTGTAGAAGAAGAAACGACCCTGAATCCCATTGTAGACACCCAACACCAACTGAAGGTTACACAGTTCTGACACAATTACCAACTGGAATCGAACCGAGAACACGGACCCGGCGACACAACGTTCGTAGTTTCACGACGTATGGTGCAGAGGGCGTTGCGTAATCTCAACCCGAGAAAAGCATCGTGTCTCGATAATATGACCAACAGCATGCTATACCACCTACTGACTAAAACAGTCTCAGCTGTTACAAGGCTATTAATGGCTATTTAATGGCATTCTGCGAATCGGACATTTCCCCGACACATGGAAAATCGGCAAAATTCTTATGTTTCCGAAACCTAACAAAGATACACGAAAGCCCGAAAATTACCGCCTGATTTCTCTCTTGAATACTATGTCGAAGGTTTTTGAAAAAATCACACTGCCAGCACTAAAACCACGTATAAAGCTGAGACCAGGGCAGTTCGGGTTTCGCGAAGGCCACTCGACCACTCTGTTGCTCTCTCGTGTCATTGACACGGTTATTACGTGGCGGCCGTATTCTTTGATATGCAGAAGGCCTTTGATCGCTTCAGGCACGAGGGACTACACTACAAACTCGCGACCACTACTAACATCGACGACCGATTATTTTGAGTGACGAGATCGTTCCTAGAGAACAGGAGAGCGGTAGTCAAGGTGGAAAACGCATTCTCCAGAGAGATTCACCTTTGTGCAGTGGTACCACAGGGTAGCTGCCTCTCCCCCCTCCTCTGTGCTCTATACACCGACGATATCCTGGCAATAGATAAAGCAGAACTCGCGTTTTTCACGGATGACACCGCATACATGAAGATTTTTTTTTCCCACAGCGGAAAATCCTACATGGATACGCCTTGTACTGCCGGGGGACAGTGCGAGGGTTATGTGAGGCTCCTACTCACTAAAAACCTCTGTACCGCCTTTTGCGCGTAAGTGGACCAGGATGCGAGATCACGTATTGCATTCTCCGCTGCCCTGGTCGCGCACTGGATCGCCCGAAGATGTTCGTGTCGGGTATCCTCGTCTCGTGGAGAGTGATTCTCTCCAAAGCTTCCTTTAGAAACTGCGGCTACACCGTGCTTCTCCTCCACGGGTCTTCCTCCTTATGTGGACATACATGACGACCTCCATTAACTGAAACAGAGCAGCCGCACTACTCCAACCCACACTGGACGCTCTCCCAGAGTGGCTCAGCAAATGGAGGCTTTCGGTTAATGTGGGTAAAACACAGGCCATTGTCACGAGAATTACCGCGCAACAACCAACGCCACTCACTTTCCATGGAAAAGCCATACCGTGGCTCAACAAGGTAAAATATCTCGGAGTCATGGTAGGTCAGAACCTCATATTTAGACCTCAGGCCGACGCAGCTCTAAAGAGCGCTAGATCCGCAAAGAAGGCGCTGCGATCAATCCTGGGATCCAGGCTATCTCTTCGGACGAGATTAGGAATCTATAAAACCTATATTAGGTCGCGAATAACATACGCCACCCCGCCCTGGTTTAGTTGCCTCGCTATGTCACAAAAAAGAAGCTCCAGTCTCTACAGAATTCCGTGCTCAGAACGATTGTCTCGACCCCGCGCTACGTCAGCAACAGAACGATAGCGCGGGACCTGCAAGTTGAAAGCATGGAGGATCTCATCAAATGACAAGAATGTGCGGTAGGGCGTGTGCATCGGAGCCCCCTCATCTCAGAGGAATTGCACCATTGCACACCATACCACCGGACCGAGAACCTACGACGAACCGCCCGACTGGAAAAATCCTGAGAAAAATCTTAAATAGGCCACATTTAAGAAAACTACAAGGCCGAGCTAGAAGAACATCCCGCCGCACTAAAAGGCATTCATGTTCGGTCGTCTCTCTGGAAGGTTGTATTGTGTGACTGGTGTTGTATTGCACGAGTTCTTTCTAGTTTACATTGTTATTTCCATTTCTCTGGGATTTTACGATTTATTGTGTTACTTGAGTTATTTAATTGTTGATGTGAGTTTTTGTGTTGAGATTTGTATTTGTTTTTTTGTTATATAAATCCTTTTCTGATAGCTACGAATAGTATATTATCTTAGTTTAGTGTTATCTTAAGCTATATATCATCACGCAAAGACAAATAGGAGCGGAGCACGAATGAAGATTAGAAGAAGCGGTTATGAAAAAAAGATTTGGGTATGTTTTGTATAGAAATAGAAGTTTTTCTTAGAAAATGTTATCCGGTTGTGCTGGGACTTTCAAGTCTCACATGTATTGTAATTGATTCTCTTTTCAGCGATTAAAATCATCTCACTTGTAATATTAACAAACGTCAAGGGTTTTATTTCTCAAACTCCGACTTTAATGAAACTCTGTGATGAGTTCAAATAGAAGATGAGACAGCGCTTTGGCAACAATTAGTTAGCATAAAGGCTAATTTGACGCTGAAGAAAAACGCTGCGAGTAAGTCTGAATGCTTAACAATTTTATCGTAATACGTTAATTTAAAGGAAAATTACATATATGTTGAATCTTTGAAAGAATGAAGTCACATATTTATGGTGTGATTATAGTAGGGAGCCGCTCATTGTTGTCTCACCAAAGGGTTTTTCGCTGAATTATATAGGTCAGGGTTACAAAATGACTGAACAAGCTAGCATTATAATTTACCGAATATCTGCATGGAACGATTAGAATGATGTAGTTGTGGTTTGTTTATCTTTTGAAACTATAGGTTCTCAAATTTAGACCGACCGTCCCCTTTGCGAATTAAAAGAATCTAGCTCTTTCCGCAAAAATTCGTTTGTAATGGATTTCTATTACGATAAAAACAACACGCCGTGGTATAGGTAAAGCTATAAACGATTATAGTGTAGAAATAAAAATAAAATAATCATGCAATTACAATAGTTGTCCAACTATAGTTTGAAATACGAGAGAATTCTGAATTCGAAAGAAATGCCGATATATGTCTCAGTGTAATATGAGTATTTATTATAATACGCCAAGGCACCTCTTGAGCGCCTTACGGATCCCTAACTTCTATGAACAATCTACTGCCCCCATGAAAGCTGCTAGCGTCCAATAGGGGGCCGTTGTCGCCTACTTTGAGAAAGGCAGTTCTAAATAATATTTTCATACAACGGAGTTTTGAAGCTGATATTATCTTGTTATTTTTTTACGTTGTGGACTAAACAAAAATTACAACTCGTTTGAGGATTATAGTTAGCCAGACGAGCATTACAAAACGCACCTATCCCATTCAGTGGATCCATCTATATGTAATATACATTTCCTTATGCGAGCTTCACGCAAAAACTACTCTATAGATCTTCTTTCTTTTAAGTTTTATCTCGCAAACACATGGTTTTTATCTAAAAAAAATCACAATATCTTCATACAATATGAAGTTATTAAAGTTTTAACGAAGTAAGATTGATATTAACACTACGCGTTCAACGATGTGTGTTTTCTCGTCGTGAAGTGGTGCGAGCGGTGTTGTGCGTATGTGCAGAGAGGGGAAGTAAGCGCGTAACTTTTTTACACAGAATTTGTAATTTTGCTTCTAACTTTTTTTTTATATCATAGGAGGCAAACGAACAGGCGAATCACCTGATGTTAAGTGATCACCACCTTTAGAAACTTGCAACATCAGTAAAGTCGCAAGTGCGTTGCCAACCTGCGTTTGGGGGGAGGGAGAGAGGGACGGGGACGGGGGAAAGGAAAGTGGGCCTCCGGCTCTCTCACTGGCCGAACGAAACACAACAATGCAAGCACTGTTACTTCACGTCGGTTTTCTATGAGAGGGTGGTACTACCCCGGGCGAGCCGACCCATTCATGCTGAAACTTGTAATAGCTTCAGCGTGGCTCTACCATCTATAATTTTTTTTTTATGTTTTTTCCTCTGTACATCGAATATGGTGTTAAAATAATAAACATCGCAGACGATGTCGTAGGCATCAGCTAGCCTTTAATTAAAATATGTGTTCATTAGCATATCTTCTACGTCCATACTCACTGTGCATATTTTCTTCTTTTAGCATCCAGGAGTCGTGCGTAAGCAACTCAACAAAGTAATAAAAATATTATAATTACATTTTATTAATGGAGAATAATAAAATTTACAGTGACTCTGAATTATTAGGATTTTACTATCTCTTTTTGCTTTAAGGGGTACTAATTAAATGTAGATGTTTTTATATCATTACATAGTATAAAACAAAGTCCCTACCGCGTCTGTCTGTCTGTCTATTCGGGATAAACTCAAAAATTACTGAACGGATTCTCATGCGGTTTTCATCAGTAGATAGAGTGATTGATGAGGAAGATTTTGGTGTATAATTTGTCAAGGTTTTTTTTTATTATCAGGGTGGGACAGCGTCCACCGGGACTGCTAGTTTATTTATAAAGTAGTTGTGCCCGCGACTCTAATCTAATCTAATGTAAAAAAAACAGTGCCGAATAGAATCATCTGAATGTATTAAGTCAGTTTACTTATCTACTTTCCTCTCGTACTTAAGTCGCGTCGTCATTAAAATTACAATAACTTTTATTAGAGTAACCCGATTTTAACGAAACTAAGACTAAATGTTACTCGAGGATATGCTTTATGATATGCTTGGTGAAGTTTTATCGTACATGTAGTACTTTAAGAGTGATGCGTGTTCATACAAACAGACAGACATTTCTAAAAATGATTGAAATGTATTTTATTACTTATTTCAGGACACCTGCAATTTTTGAAGTGAAACTTCTTTAGAATCGTTGTGATTTCAAACAGGATGCAACGGAAAAAAACGACAGGTAAAAGACACAAATACAAAAATGTGTAGGATGAAGCCGGCAAAGAATGAGACAGAAATATACATACTATTTTATTTTATCGGTTTCTCCTTTTTGTGCCATGCTTCGTAGCATCCCCACTCCCGTCTTCTAAGCATAGTCGCCTGTAATTACTGAGCCAGAGCGAGAGAGCAAATGTCGGTGTGTATGTATAATGCACACTGTTTAATACTTGCTTGTATTTGAGCATTTAACGTGTGTTAGTATATGTGAAAAGTACGTGAGCTAATACTACTGTACACTATAACTTATGTTAAATGCAATATAAAATATATTTTAAAATTAATCAAAATACTTTCATTTTTAAACAAATAATTCTTATTAATAAATAAATTCTTTTCTTGATTTACTGAAGTTTCACTTCTATCGTGTGTGAATCGCACACACACCTTTTTTTACGTTTAAAAGTATCGTTCCCATACTTTTAAAAGTTTTAGAACAAACTGTAACTATTTTTTACAAAAATTTAAAAACTTAGACGTAAATCTAAACATTAAAAATCAAAAAGGTTAAATTAACATTCTTATTATATGTATAGAAATAGTTTACAAATAAAACATTATTTTTGTATTTTTTTACAATTTTTCATAGATTTCGTTTTTGCGGAATATGCTTTTAAAATATTTTTTAAAACGCAGTCTAAGAAAATACACTATAAATACAGTTTTCTAGCGATCATATATATATAGAATAGTTGACCATATTATTGTTAAATTCTTTATCTTGATCTGAATGTATTGCAATTAATTCTAGTGTAGCTTTTTTCTGTGTACGATATAATTAATCTGTGAGATCCGTCGAGCGACCTCCTTACATAATTCCAGTGTCAATGTTATAAAATGAAACCCACTTGTTGATTTCACATTATTTAGTTAGACAACCTTCTTGTCTTAAATAATACAAAGGGTAGATCATAGATGGCGCAGAATTACACAATAGTTTGTGTGAAATTAACATCATTTGGATAATATTTCCATTTCTTTTCCATTGGAAATTTGTAGCTTTGATAATTGTAAAATTGTAAATAAATAATAGTTTAAAAAAACTAAAAAAACACGCTTTCATAAAAAATCCAACTAAAAAACAGAAAATAAATTTGGATTAAGAATAGTGTAAATTAGAAATAAATGTATATTTTTGTAAAAAGTGACAAAAAAATTATAAAGATACTGATATCTGGAGGTGCTGATATTAAAAGTGACGCATCGCATGTTAATATCAGCACCTCCAGATATCAGTATTTTTATTATTTTTTTGTCACTTTTTACAAATTTATTAAATTTTATTTTCTGTTTTTTAGTTGGATTTTTTATGAAAGCGTGTTTTTTTAGTTTTTTTTAAACTATTATTTATTTTTGATTTTTTAAGTTAAATTTTTTAACTTTTTTTTCGGATTATTGCATTGTCATCGACCTTTGACAGGTGTGCAAAGTTTGAATTAAATCTGATCATTCAAAGTAGGACAAAATCGAGCTCAAAGGGGTCGGTTACAAACATACATACATACAGGTGAAGTTAATAAAAGCGTGATAAAAAAGTTAAAATTGTCACTAGTGGATTAAAAATGTTTTATTTTTACTAGTAAAGAATGAATTTACTTAATATTTAGAAATAAAGCGTTTTCTTTTTTTTAATATACTCGAGAGTCGAAGATACACAGTACAGAGTAAGCATATTCTATCCTAAATATGATTTCAATGGAATTTTAGAAAGACTCTTAGTGTATCATGTAATGGTTTTTATTTTCTATTCATAATCTTGAGTTATTTGACTCATGATATGTAATATGGGACTCTCCTTGCGAAATATACCTGAGATGTTAGAAACATCGTGTTAGTTTACCTCCTTGTTAGAATACTAAAGTCAAGCCAAGATACTTTGTAATGGTTTTTTTGGCGGGATTTTGGTCGGTCATGTAGTGGATTTTATATTTTATTCATAACCTTGTGTTATTTGACTCTATATTTTGTAAAATTGGTGGTGTTTTACGTAATACATTTCGGTTATTGTGAATAAGTGAACTGAATGGAGAATAATACCACGGACCATAAATTCTAAGATGCCACAAAAACTGCCTGGAAAGGTCTAACAAGAGAGCCACCATCTTGTGTTCACATTGAAATTATTCATACGACACTTATTGTGTAAAATATGTTGTAATCTCCATTGAAACAAAAAATTGACACTGGCAAGTGCTTCTGCGGAGCCAAAACAAGTAAAAGGAGAAGAAGATACTTTGAACCCTGCGTTCCACTAAGCGCTCACAACGACCACGCTCACGACCGCGAGTTTTCCCGTTCCACTTACTCCCGGGCGTTACAATCGTACACACAAGTGGAACGCATAATGGGGCGTTTTAAGCGTTCAGATAAATAATACAAATGGCGATCTACAAATAATAAAGCAAAAGCTTTAAGAAGTTATGTCTTAACAGTAAATCGTAATAATTATTATGTACATTGATTTAAGTATATTGAAAGATAAATGTACCTATAATTCAATTTTTATATTTAATTTTAGTGCAGTATTTAATTAATTTGCAATCAAATAAAATACGAATGTCTTTTGAGGCAACAGTAGGATATTTGGTGATAATTGTATATACTATTGAACTATGTTATAAAAGTGTACAAAATATATATTTTTCTCATTTAACTTTATTTATTGTAAAATCATAAAATATATTTTTGGTTTAATCGAAAATATTAAATTATCATTAAGTGATTGTAAATTAATTTCCTCTCAGAATTAAACGATTCCAAACATTTTTAAATGGAATTTAAGATTATCAAAACTTAATTAGCATATTTCATGTAATTATATTAGTAAATTTAATTAATCCATTAAATGCAATATGTTATTTAATATAAATATTATTTACTACATCAAATAATGACATTTTTACGGTCGCCCTCTTTATTGAAAATCCCGCCAATTTTGTCAACGCGTGAGCGTCGACCCACCTTCAGACATAGGGCGGTGTGAGCTTCGCGTGAGCGTATGTTATGACGTCATCAATGACATTTTCGGCGCGATCAGAACGCTCGCGGTCGTCTAGTGGAACGGCTAAAAGGCTATTGTGAGCGTTCTGAACGTCTTGTGGAACGCGCCCGTAATAATTACGCGGTCGTTCATGGCAGTTATAATCTATATAAATAAAAGAACAGAAGTTTACTTTTGTCCGCGCATCAATCAAAACTACTTGACAGATTTTGAACAATTTTTTCTTAGATATATAAGATTCTTATCTAAAAAAATATCACGATATCTTCATCTAAGTTAAATACACTTGCGATACGTGTTTTCTTGCCTTGGAGAAGTGACGCAAGCGGTGTGTTGCACATGCGCACGACAGGGGAAATAAATAGATAAGATTGTTTACGAAGACATTTTGTTAGCAAAGTATTTTTTTGCTTTCGATTCTTTTATGCTTTTTTCTATAGATAAAATACATTTTTTGAGATAATAAAAATGCACGCGAAGTCGTGTTGTCTTCAGTAAAGAGGATTGGATGCCAAAGCAGAAAAATCATAGGTGAGGGGTCTTTATTAAGTTTATTGTAAGTTTCTATTGATTTAATTTAATTTACAAATCTTTCCATAGCATCAGCATCGCCTCTATAAATATCCGTTCACAGTAGTACGATAATAAGTATATTAAACCAAACTCCTATAAAACTGCAAATAAGGAAATAAAAACTAAAGAAATTATCTCTGTCCGTTTCTACGAAAGCTTTGCAATTTTTTCCATTATTTCGATCAGCATGCGTGCGTATATGATGACGGCTGATATAGTTATAAAAGTCCCTAAATAAATTCAAAAAATATAAATTTTGTAGCCTACATTAACAGAGTATCATGTTAAAAATATGGAACATAGATAATAAAGTTTGTATAAAGGCATCAACCTCATTTTGTAATGGTGAAAAAAGATGTGGTTGATGTTTTAAATACAAAAAGAATATATCATTGTCTGAACGAATATATTCGATCGTAAAAAATGTGAAAAATTTCAATATGCTCTTATACATTTCTTTTGAAACGGATTTTTATTAGACTTTATTATCTTTACCTCGCCAAAATGAAACAATCACATTACAACGTCTGAGTATATTCAAAGATAATATTAGAAAGGTTACCTACTTGACTATTCCACAGATGAATACAATATGTGGGCGACCAATTTTTTTAATGTTATTCTTAAATTTGTCTAATGTGTGGCGTTCGGAAAGACGGAATCGTTAGAATTTTCTTGCTATTTCTGCTACATGAAACCTACTACGCGTTAGGCTCCTCCAATTGCGAGCTAGTTAGGCGTTGGCCACGCGTTAAGTCGCTTGTTAAAGTATTGACTTCTCCTTTTCAACATAATTAACCTTTGCGCTCGAAGTTTTTTTTCATTCATATTACCAGCAACTCGAAACTGCAATTGTCTGCTTTCATCGAGAGCATAAAAATCCGCGAGCCACAACCGTCATTTGTCACCAACATTTTAAATGGCTCCGCTCCGGAGCCCTCGGGTGCAAATGGTTAATATCACTATTTTAATAAAATACACAAAGCAATATAATAAATGTAATTCCAAAAACTTCGCTTACTTCGCTTCGCCACACCGGTAGTAGTAGTTTGAAAAAGCATTGTAGGTGTTAGGTAGTATTTTTAATTATCTAAAAAACGAGTTTTGAAAAAGTAACATTATAAACTAAATCTTAACTACCAATTGCCAATAATTTACTAAATAAATATCAGGATGGACGTTACTTTGTACGGTTGATTCCGACGACCAAACGATTGATTTTAATTACACTCATCAAAAAAGTCTAAGCAACATGTACTAATTTAAATTTTAGGATGGTTCTTCACATTATAACGTTGTATTTTATTTTTAAAATAATATCTTTAGGGTTCTATGATGTAAAAATAACAGCTGTTGTCTTTATAAGTTCTTTTAATAACAGAAATGAACAATATTAGAATATACTGTAGAAACTAAGATACATAAGAAACTAAACTTTTTTCTTACAAAATGAAATTTCTAAAGAAAATGTATTTATTGTGAAAGAATAGAACAATTTAATACAAAGTATGGGCTCCTCTGCTATTCAGAACTTGTCGGCAACGATTATTCATTGAATTAATGAGACTGTTTATGTCATCTTGCGGTATTCGCTCCCAATGGAATTGTAGCAAATCCTTCAGCTGTTGGGTTGTTGTCGCTCCGTCCAAGTCCTTCACTCTGGAGCATGTCCCATGCGTGCTCGATGGGGTTGAGATCTGGCGATTGTGCAGGCCAGGGCAATACCCGGATGTTCTCCGTTGCAAAGTATTCACTGGTTCGCCGAGCTGTATGTGAACGCGCATTGTCATGCATTAACCTAAAATCGGAGCCAAAGGTTTGTGCAAATGGGTAGACATAAGGTCTGAGAATACCCTCAATGTAATTTTCAGCATTCATGTTTCCATTTACAAAAACGAGCTCAGTTCACCTGTTCTTCATAATACCCGCCCATAACATAACTGTTGAGCCGCTGTATGGATGAACTTCCTGAACGCACCTGAGCCTTTCAGTATTTCCGGGCCGACGATACACTCGCACCCTTCTTGTATCAGGCTTAAACCCGAATCGCGACTCATCGGAAAACATAATTTTATCCCATTGTTCCTGGGTCCATGTTATGCGTTCTCTACGCCATTCATATCGACGAGCGCGATTCCCGTGACGTATCGGTGGGCACCTGATTGGACGTCGAGCTCGTAGGCCGTACTCATGCAGTCGATTTCGCACAGTTTGAGGACTTACATCAACACCACTTGAAATTTGTAGCCTCAAACTTATCTCTCGAGCGGTTAACATCGGCTGGCGTCTTGCAGTCAGTTGTATGTATCGGTCTTGCCGAGTATACGATATATACGAATAATTATACGATATATACGAATAATTATACGATACATTCAAAATAATTATACGATATATACGAATAATTATACGATACATTCAAAATAATTATACGATATATACGAATAATTATACGATACATTCAAAATAATTATACGATATATACGAATAATTATACGATACATTCAAAATAATTATACGATATATACGAATAATTATACGATACATTCAAAATAATTATACGATATATACGAATAATTATACGATACATTCAAAATAATTATACGATATATACGAATAATTATACGATACATTCAAAATAATTATACGATATATACGAATAATTATACGATACATTCAAAATAATTATACGATATATACGAATAATTATACGATACATTCAAAATAATTATACGATATATACGAATAATTATACGATACATTCAAAATAATTATACGATATATACGAATAATTATACGATACATTCAAAATAATTATACGATATATACGAATAATTATACGATATATACGAGTAATTATACGATACATTCAAAATAATTATACGATATATACGAATAATTATACGATACATTCAAAATAATTATACGATATATACGAATAATTATACGATACATTCAAAATAATTATACGATATATACGAATAATTATACGATACATTCAAAATAATTATACGATATATACGAATAATTATACGATACATTCAAAATAATTATACGATATATACGAATAATTATACGATACATTTAAAATAATTACTATTGCTTATTTAATAAGTTCTAACGATATTAAGGTCACTTCTACCAGTGCGAAGTAAAGTATAGAAAGATTTTAACACTGAGTATCTTGAACAAACACAATAATTTATTAACTATACTAATAAAAAAATAATACAATTATTTGTGTACCGTATTGATAAATATTTAGTATAAAATACTTCACTAAAGATTCGGCCCTGCGTGGAATACTGCTCGCATCTCTGGGACGGTTCGGCAAATTACCTCTTGGATACCCTGGACAGGTTGCAGAGACGGGCTGTCTGCATAGTTAATGATGCAGACATTACAGAGTTCATAGAGCCGTTTCAGTTGCGCAGAGACATTGCCTCAGCGTGTTCTACCGTTTGTATCATGGCGAGTGTTCTGAAGAGTTATTCAATTTGATCCCTTCCTCTTTTTCTCATAACCGCACTACGCGCGCTTGTTTCGGAGCCACAGTTTTACCGTAAATCCTATCTGGGCACGAACTAAAAAGTTCGCAGCGTCATATCTTTGCCGTGCCGTGAAGCTGTGGAACAATCTCCCGGCCCGAGTGTTTGCTCCTTCCTATGACATGGGGTCCTTCAAGCGCAACGTGAAGAGATACTTACGTAGGCCGGTATGACAGCGGCGACTGGCGATGGAAAGTCTCTATATATATATATATATAGATTATAGATAGATATGTCTTTCGGTGTTCGCCATTGATTTTGGATTGTACTTTGCTTACCATCAGGCACAGTACAGTCATTTTGCCGTGCTATAATAAAAAAATAATAATAATAGGCGGCAGTGTTAGTCGCAGCGGTCAATCAATTCCAGGCAGAAGTGCAAAATAACGTGCACTCTAATAGTTAATTATTAATGATGGATTTCCGCAAAGTAACACAGACGTATTTTTAGATCTTGAAGTACCTTAAACTATGATTAATTAACTATATAGTTCCTAAGTAGTTTTTTCATAAAGAATTTGAGAACATGTAAATAATTATCACATAATATTTAGGACGAGTTAATTAATATAAGTATAAAAGTAACATAAATAAAAATATTACAAACTGTTATTTTTTTAATATTATAAAAAAATGTTAAACGAACACGCTTTTCAAGTTTTTTTTTCTAGAACTGATTACGCTATTGACCTAGCAAGGTCTTAACAGCTTCACCGGACTACTAAGGCGAGCGCTTAAGGCACTCAGCCGATTTTATTTGACAACTAGCTCAAGGGTGAACGGCACACCTCGGCTTGGGCTGTTGTCTGACTCATGCAATTCACGACCTATCTGAGCTAATCTTAGCTCATCTACATATTCATATTATATGAGTTATTGAAACATGTATGTGTACCAAGCATACATACCTCAACAACTCTTATATGTATTTTGTGTCGGATAATTTTTTCTAAACTATTTCAGTTTGATAAGGGAAAAAATTAAAACCTTTCCACTTTCATATGTAAGCATGCGTGCGTGCATGTGTGTGGAGGTGATATGTATAATGTTGTTGCAGTGATGTAAGATTTTATATCACTGTATCGCGCGAGCAGCGTACTCAAGGGCTCCACACCGAGGGAACGGACCTAGGCTTGAGCCGCTGCCGAGAGGGCCTAGTCTGGTGTGCGGGAGCGAAATTTATACCCAGACCACAGCGGTGTGATCTGAGGTTACGCGGGCGTGGGCGTGAACATGCTCTTTTTGGAGAGACAGGCTGGTACTGATCGTTCGCTGCCGTTATATCATCGGGAGGATCGGTAAGAATATGTTGCGTACGTCTTTTGTGGCGCGCAGCGTTAGGTATGGTTTCGTAATTCGCGGCCGATACCACTAACGGACTGGCACTTTTCAAGCTGTTGAGTTAAAAATCCTCCATTCAATTTCCGTACCTGAAGCTAACGTCGAGTTCAGGTGGCGATCGTGGGCGAATAATTGCCTTCAAGTTACCTAGCGTGAGAAGTAGTAATAAGTTTCTAAGATAGGTATTATATGCAAAGAACTAATTAAACTCGTTTGTATTGAGTGAAAATAATATGTATCTAATTTCTATATTATTATTTTATTCACTTCGCAAAATTGTAAATGTGAAAATCACAATGTTGAATTTATTAGCATTCTATGTTTAACGCTCCCCTCCTGGTGGCACCGTTGCGTTGTCGACGCCACCGAAGGGCGGGGGTTTCTTTGCTAATTTAAGTGGACTGTATATGCGGGGGTGCTATATTTGATATTCAACTATTGCGATCAGCTACGACTAGGGAGACAAGGGTAGGAAGGAAACTTGGCACATACTTCGCGACGCTGCAGTTTCCACATGGCTAGCCGGCTAGGTGATTCTCGTTGCTCTGCACTGGGTTTTCTCCCACACAACACTTATTGTTTATAATGTATGTTGGCACACAATATATGCGAAGCGATGCGTTTATTTCTCACTCGACCAGGCGAAAATTCAAACTATTTGCATGCGGCGCGGTACGACAAAAACGATAGCAGTAGCGGCGCGTCCACGCGCGCGGCGCGGCGCGGACAACACTAATAGTAGCAGTCGAGGCGGCGGCGCGTCCGACGCGCGCGGAGCGGCGCGGAAACAACTATAGTAGCAGTGGCGACGCGCCACCGAATATAAGCATGTGCCATAGGAAAGGGTAATTGGGCGGGGCTGGAAAGTGGCGCGATCTGATCACAATAATGCGGGAATTTCAAATATATATAAAGCGGCGCAACCACCTCCACTATCTGCACTCTCTCTGAATAGCCAAATCAGGTAAAAATCTACTAGGGCGACTTTATGAGATTCTGTCAGATGCAATGATGACATGTGAAAGATCTATGAAGGTATTTTATTGGTGAAATCTAACCGCATAACCATTTTTGATGAGTTCGTTTGTTAAGTTTGCGATTTGCAACTTTTATTACACAATTTGCAATCAAGTCAGAAGGACAGGTTTGATTAAAATTCAATTGAGTGATTTAATTGAACAATAATATTAGTACAATATATGTAAAAAATGTTATTTAATGATAAAAACGTCTTCTGATATTTACTCTCATGATTAAAAAAAATGAGTGCGTGTAACCTTCACACGCTATTGAAGTAAAACTTTTTAAATATTTTTGATTTTGTCATTAAATAGTTTATAAACAAATCAATCAAAAATTAAAAAAGAAATAAAATAAATATAAGATTGAATAATAAGAAAAATCATACAATAGAATTAATTATGACTAGCTGTAGCCGCAGCTCCGCACGCGTTTTTTTTAAATCGTATTAAAGAATTATAGAATTGTGAGACTATGTACAACTACACAAACGCTCTTTAAAGACAATTGTAAGTACGACGCGCACGCCACTAAAAGTAACATGTAACGTGTACATTAGATATATAAATACAAATTGCATGCCAAATGAGGTTAGTCATCAGCAATACATTTGGAACCTTAACCAACCATATAACTACCTCACTGCTCACTTACACTGTATAAGGAACTATTGAAACAATAACTTAAAATATTATTATAAAGATTTACATTTACACTACATTTAATATACATTGCCATTATTATAATTAAGATTTTGTGAATATACAAAAAATAAACGCTTGTCTGTTCCGCAAGCAATTGTATTATGGAACTCTTTACGTAATACGTTTATAAACTAAGATCTTATTAGGAAGACCTCTATATCATTAATGTTATTAATAATTATAATGTCGAACTGTAAACAATAAGCTGATAATTATTTCTCTTATTAAAAATAAAGAATGAGTTGAAATCTTGCTAAATTTCATGCAGACAAAGTCGCGGGTAACAGCTAGTCTAAAATAGAATAACCACAATTACTTTTTATTAGGTTCGCTATCTACCAGTGAAAGTCCCGTGAAAATCGATGTAACCGTTTTGGTGATAGCACAGCGGGCGAAGCCACGGTTAACAGTTAGTATAAACTAAAATTGCTTAAATTATTTTTTGTAAAGTCAGCTATCTGTCAGTGAAAGTCTCGTGAAAACTGGTCTAACTGTTTTGGAGATAGCATTGTGGGTGAAACCATGGTTAACAGCTAGTATAAACTAAAATTACTCGAATTACTTTTTATAAGATCAGCTATCTGCCAGTGAAAATTATGTGAAGATCGATCAATTTGTTTTGAAGATAGCACAGCAAGCGAAGCCACGGTTAACAGCTAGTATAAACTAAAATTACTTAAATTACTTTTTGTAAAGTCAGCTATCTGCCAGTGAAAGTCTCGTGAAAACTGGTCTAACAGTTTTGGAGATAGCATTGTAGGCGAAACCACGGTTAACAGCTAGTATAAGCTAAAATTGCTCGAATTACTTTTTATAAGATCAGCTATCTGCCAGTGAAAATTATGTGAAGATCGATTGAATCGTTTTGAAGATAGCACTGCGGGCGAAGCCACGGTTAACAGCTAGTATAAACTAAAATTGCTTAAATTACTTTTTATAAGATCAGCTATCAGTCAGTGAAAATTATGTGAAGATCAATCGAACCGTTTTGGAGATAGCACTGCGGGCGAAGCCACGGTTAACAGCTAGTATAAACTAAAATTGCTTCAATTACTTTTTATAAGATCAGCTATGTGCCAGTGAGAGTTATGTGAAGATCGATCGAATCGTTTTGAAGATAGCACTACGGGCGAAGCCACGGTTAACAGCTAGTATAAACTAAAATTGCTTCAATTACTTTTTATAATGTCCGCTATCTGTCAGTCAAAGTCCCGTGGAAATTGGTCCAACCGTTTTGAAGATAGCATGGCAGACGAAGCCGCGGTTAACAGATAGTCTAATTTAAAGTAGCCTAAGTAACGCGCTGTAATTTTTTCTATCTGCTAGTGAAATTTCCGTCAAAATCGGTCCAGCCGCTTCGAAGATTACCCGGAACAAACAGACAGACAGACAGACAGACCGACAAAAATTTAAAAAATTGCATTTTTGTTATAAGTAGCGTGTATACTTTCATACCCAATCAGTAAAAAAGTGTTATTTTGATATTAAATACTGACACTTCATTTTTATTATATGTATAGATAGATTTATACGGGCGCGCGACCGTGCTGCCATCTGGTTTCAATGTAAGTAAGTAACAAATTAAATCAAACCTTCATTATTTGTAGTGCTATTTATCAGCTAATTCGGAACTTATATAACACAGGAAATATTATTAGTGACTGATTGTTATAAAGTAAATAAAATATAGAAAAGTACGAACAGATTACTACGATAACTAACGAATTAAATAAATTATGATTTACTAGAAGTTTTTTTTTTTACTTTATTTTTGGCAACCAATCTTCCAGATTTTGCCGAGTAGTTAATATTTCAATTGTCGAGTGAGTATTTCAATGTCAATGTTAAGTTCATGTTAATGTTCCAACAAGATGGTGGCTCCCTTGTTACAACTTTCCAGGGAATTTTTATGGCATTTTAGAATTAACAAACTATATTACATAAAACATCACCAATTTTACACAATATAGAGTTAAGTAACACAAGATCATGAATAAAAAATAAAATCCACTACGTGACTGACTAAAATCCCGCCAAAAACTCAGCTTAATAGAAGTTTTGGCTATGTTTAATTATTATCTAACCGGATGGTACAGAATCGTGCCGCCATATTGCCGTAACGGACTTCCGTTGCATTGTCGTCCAATTACCCCCTAGTCGCGCCTAAAGAAGTTTTACTTCAAAAAATAGTGATAACCGAGTGGTTTGACCGGTGGAATATCAATGTGATTTCCGGCATGCATCAAAGAATGTTTTGTATAAGAATTTTATATTTATGTATAATGCTATAGGCTGACAGTGAAGAAAAACATCCCAAGGAAACATGAACCTGAGAAATGCTCTTGTAGTATCACTGTGTGAATACACAAAACTGTAGATTTCTCAGAGTTTGAAATCGCCTATACGTCGTGGGCTGGCGTGGTAATTATACTTTCCTTCGGGAAGAGGTTGATGACCCTGCAGTAGGACTTTTATCGGCTGATCTTAATTGAATTTTTATATAGGTATATTTTACTATGGCAGATGACTACACTAAATATCAATGTATACATCGTAAAATATAAATTAAATACATATATATATAAAATTCACTTACTAATATATAAAAAAATACCAATATAAAAGTATATAATGAGGCTCTCGTTGTGTACAGCTTGTTTTTGAATTTGAATGTGACGCAGTTCGCTCGCTTGCACTCAATTATGCGTGCGTTAGGCGTCTGTCATACTAAATGTTCCACAAAATACATGTTCAAAGCTAAGTACAACATATGTGGGGGAGGTTTATGTGTTGACGTCATTGGTACCTCTGTTTGTGTTTTTTTTATGTGAGTGGTAATGACATATATATAATTTAATTTTAAAATTATAAAAAATATTAAACTAATAGAACTTATATAAATGCGATTTCTTTGCGTCACTTTAATCGTGAAGTTTCTTCTCTATGTTATTTACTATTAGCTGATATTCGCGACTTCGTCTGCGTTGTCGTCTGCATGCGCACCGCACCGCTTGCTCCACTTCTACCCTGCAAGAAAACAAATAGTTGTATGCTTATTTCTTATAAAAATCGCAGTTTTTAAATTCAAGTAATAACTCTATAGTAAATGAAGTTTTTTATTATTATTATTTTATTTTTGGAAACTAGTCTTCCAGTAGATTATTATTGCCATTGTCGAGTAGGTAATCTATACTTACAAATATATAAAGCTGAAAAATTTGTTTGTTTGTTTGGTTGAACGCGCTAATGTCAGGAACTACTGGTCCGAATTGAAAAAAATCTTTCCGTATTAGATAGCTCATTTACCGAGGAAAGCTTTTGGCTATATATCATTACGCTAAGACCAAAAGGAGCGGAGCAACAATGTAGAAAGTTTCAAAATCGGGGTTTTGAGAGCTTCCGCTGCGTGTTAGCGTTAGCCCAAAGTAACTATTCCACGCGAACGAAGTCGCGGGCAGAAGCTAGTGATATTATAAGTTTCTTGCGATCAGTTCAATGAACTAACAAGATGGCGGCCGTCTTGTTAGAAACGTTCCAGGCAGTTTCTGTGGCAAGTCACAATCCTCGCTCCGTATTATTATTTTCCATTCACTTCACTTGTGCACCATAACCGAACTATATTACGTAAAATATCACCAGTACTACAAAATATCTATCTATATATATCTTCTATATACGTATAATAAGAATGTAAATCTAACGTGTCTGTACTTTTTAGATTTTTGAGAAAAAACACTGTTATTGCAGCATATACAGTGGTGGTCGTGTAATTAAAAACGCTACCAACGATCCTTTACATTATGTAAGACACTTCACCGCAATCGTTTTTATTTTGAAATTAAACAATAAATAGGACAACGATATGTTCAACGATTTATCATTTATTAGAAAAATAATATAAATCCCACTACACAAGTGCAGTTTCGATATTACATTACGGACAAACATTTAAATCAGTTTTAAGGTATGAGCAATAATGGTCAATTAATTAGAAACAACAACAAAAAAGTATAAAAATCAATATTTTTTAAGTATTAGTAATGTTGTTTACGAAATAGCTACTATGCACATCCTACTAATAGTTATAATTAATATTTAGTCGCGTATCCCTTATTTTCAGTAACAGCACTGCAACGACGTGGCATTGATTCAATCAATTTCATATATTTTTCTAGGAGATTGAATTCCATGCTTCAACAAATGCTTTCATATAGTTCCTTTTGAATGGTGTTACGCTTGTTTGAGACTTTCTTTTTAACCATATAAGCGAGATTTTCTATCGGGTTTAAATCCTGACTATTTGCTGGCCAGTCTAAAACGGATATACGCTGTTCGCTAGGGAAACATTTGACGCTATTGGCCGTGTGTTTAGGGTCATTGTCATGCTGAAAGATCCAGATTACAGTCAAACGAACGTCTGAGTAGGGAACCATTGTGTGCTCTAAGATATTTTTGTATTGCCATTGATCCATTGTACTTTCACTCTTCCGAACCGGTCCAACCTTCACATCCGGACAAACATCCCCAAACTTTAATGTTACTGCCACCGTGCGTAGCTATACTCCTTGTGTATTTATAATTAAAAGCATTGTTTACAGGGCGTCTAATATAGCGCCATCGAAATTTACTATATTTATTTTTGTTTCATCTGAAAATAACACATGTCCATTCTCGTACCGTCCAATTAACATATATTTTAGCGAATATGAATCGCTTCTCTCGGCGTTGCTTCGTAAGAAGCGGTACCTTTCGAGAGATTCTTCCAGACAATTTAGCTTCCACTAATCTTCGGCGTATCAGTTTTGAGGAGATGTTTCTCGGGTCATCAGGCGAAAAAACTTCATTTTTAATCTGGTTGGAGCCTGTAATTGGTTCTTTTTTAGCAATACGAACGATTAGCGGGTCTTCTCTGGGAGAGGTTTTTCTTGGCCAAGCCTTTCTAAGAACATTTTCAACAGTTCCATGTGTTTTGTAATTATCAATTGCATTAAAAACTTTCTTAAGAGAACAATTTAAATGCTCAGCTATTCTTCTGTACACCCACTTATGATCTATATGTAAATTAACAATTATTTGCTTAGTTGACGCGTCGCCACTTTTATTTGTGCCCATTTTGAACAAAATTAAATTTTGAATTGCCGCCAAAATAACAGAATAAGCCAAGAAGGAAATGTTATTCTCCAATTTCAAAAAATGAACAAGCTATGGATGCTTTTTTAAAATGTTTCTAATTAGGCGTCCAAGCGGCCAGTAACAGAAAATAAACTGCTACATGTGTAAGATTCTTTTGTAATTAAAAGTAAGATATGTTTTACATTTTATGCAATTAATGAGTTTTTTATTTGAGTGGCTATATTATTGCATAATTATTAATTATTGAATGTGTATATTTTTTATGAACATTTGTACGTTGAAGTTATACTTTCTCTATTCATTTCTAATTATATGACCACCACAGTATAAGGGGCAGTTGCCTCCAATTCGTTTTTTACTGATAACACTAAACCTTGTCAATATACTATACTAATTATTTTTTAAATGAAGTTGAAATTGAAATTATTAACATTAATCTGGTTTTTACATCTAATGGCGGTCCGAGCAATAATTATATACATTTTATTAATTATTCAAACATATGATGTGCTGTACAAGGTAATACAAAATATGAATATTATATCTACGCTGACAGTTATACTACGCACCGCTAGTCTGGCGCAATACATCACGAACTCATGAGCATGTTGAGGTCATCGGTGACGCGAACCCTTAAATTTCTCCCCTGCTAAAAATCGCTCAACGCAGCTAAATAAGTTTTTACTTCAATTAAAAATTCAATTGACAAACGCAGGAGAAAAAGATATAGAACTATAAAGCACCTTTTGATTTCGCTCAACCGTTTGTGGCAATAGTTGACGATTAACAACAAGATATGGATTAATTTATTTTGTATGTCTCAAATAGGAGTGTTTATGTCTTAGTTAGTTATGCATTAGTTCTTCTATAACACTGTTATAAAGAAATAAAGTTCGCATGTTTGTGGGCGAGAATGTATTAAATTACTGAACCAGTTCTAAAGTAATTCAATTAATAAGGAGGCTACATTACCCCTGAAAGAAGCCTTGGACGGTTCTGAGTCTTTATATGAATAGATTCGTGTGGGCGATCGTTTGTATAACCTATTTTCTATACATACAGTTACCTGTTCCAGGATTTAGCTCTAGTCTGGTTTTGTTGTCAACTCCAGTTTGAATGAAACAATTAGTTTGATGAGTAAAACACTTTATTTACTAGTTATAATCCGCGACTTTGTTGTTTTAGAAACTATTGTTTTTGGGATTAATAAATTCTAATTTTAAATTCTTTTATTTTTCAAATTGTAATTTTTTTAATAACCACTATACTGCGTAGCTAGTATAAAAAAACGGTACTGTTAATCATACTAAGTAAACATTATCTATATGTTGGTAAAAATATTTTTAAAGCGGGTTGAGTCGCTCCGTTAATTAGCCCGGACAATAACAGACACTACAATGTTATTTATATGTGTAGAGTTGCATCCTTTATTCAAGTTTCCGTTTCTAGTAATTGAACCATTTTTATAAGCCTACGCTTTCTGTCCTAGATTTAAAGTTCTGCTGTATTTTTAGAGTCGTTATATGTAGTCGGTAAAAATACTAAATGGTTAAATGTTAAGGGACGGTTTAATAGAAATGGTCTTTTATATTTATCGTCAAATTTGATATGATTACAGTTCAAATGACTTCAAAAAACTACTCTACAAATACATCACAGTGTTTTTAATTGTAGCATCCCTACCTAGACTTATACTGTGTTATTACAAAAAAGTTAAATACGTATTAAACACTTGGTTTAAAAAAGTTTCCTAATAAATGCACCGCGCTCGCCCGAGGCAAGTTCGCGTTATCCTTTTTCACAAGTCTAACATAACGTAACCAAAGCGAGACAAAAAAACAAGATGGTGAAAATTCAGCGATCGCGGTGCATTTAATATGAGACCATTTTAAAGCCAGGGTTCAATACGTATTTAACTTTTTTGTAATAACACCGTTATAGACAAAAGAAGTTAGCTAGCCTACCAATATCTGAATTATTATACATTTCTTTTCAAATTTTAAGGGGTATGGTATATTTTTGAGATTCAAGTTAAGCATTAGCATCTATATTAGCGTATACTATCTATACTAATGTTACAAAGCTAGAGGGTTTGTTTAGTTGGGTGAACGTGCTAATCTCAGGAACTACTGGTGCAATTTGAAAAATTCTTTCAGTGTTAGATAGCTCATTTATCGAGAAAGGATATATATGATATATCACCACGTTAAGATCAACAGGAGCGGAGCACCAGTTAAGAATGTTTCAAAATAGGGATTTTTTCCTTTTGAGAGCTTCCGCTGCGTGTCAGCGTTAGCCCCAAGTAAGTATTCCACGCGGACGAAGTCGCGGCCAAAAGCTAGTTGCTAATGAAATTAAAATGGATATCTCTTAAAAATACCTCTTTTTCAGTAAAAAAAACAATTTCAAACAGTTTATAAATGACAGTGTTATGAGTTAACAAATATTAAAAAGGGAGACTACTCCTGTTTGAAGTCGGTTAAAATAAAAAAAAACAAGGTCAAAAATTTGATAAGGCATGCAATTGATGCAGAAAATACCGAATCGAATGAAAATAAAATTGAGTTTCTTTTTAATAAATACTCTTAGTTCGTCCCTGCTTGGGTTGGGTTGCCGATCTGGGATCGATTGAGTAATCGACTTTTAGACATAGAAAAATCGATTATTTTAATCGATATTAAACATTGAATCGATTGTTTTTTTTCTATAGATAAAATTTATATAGATAAAAAAATAAAACCATACAATAATCTATAGTTTGAAAAAAGCTCTTAAAAAATTTAGAATTTTTTCTAAAAAAATGTGATCAAAACAAAAAAAAATCAATTTTAGAAAAGAATTGTGTGGTTTTATGAAACCACGGTAAAAGTGAAACTTTTTTTTCACATTATAGACATTTAACTAATAATAGTCTATACACTACACGGTCAGCTGCTGCGAACTATAGGCGCCGCCATATTGGCCCTGGCTGCTCTGACGAGCGCTTTTCACTTTATCCACGGCCGACCATCACGCGACATGCAACACACAGACGAAAAAGTTTGAGACGATGTAATAAAAGTTTCACTTTAATAATCGATCCACTAGAACTCGATTTTTTCTTGAATCAATTCTACAGACCACGACTCGGATCGTTTTAAGAATCGATTTTTTTGCGACAGATCACTATCCCTGCATCGTAGGGATATATGTGACGTCATAAGTGTTCAAGCTATTTGGCACTTTCATATGGACAATTCATGAAATTAAAATGAATTTCTAAGTCTCGCCACACAAACAATTATTTTATATCTTTAATATTTTTCTTCTAAGATATTGATTGAAAGGTATATAATCTAAATGAGAATTTTATTCTACAATAAATGCTCAATTTAATTTAAGTGGATGAGAATGGACACTATATTGGTCAGAACATGTTAAAATGGTTATTGTGAATTATCCTTCGAAGATAAAATCATTTTATAGTGAAATTTTCCCCAAGTCTTTTTGAAGTAGGTATATGTCGGCGTGCGTGCGTGCTCCAGATAACTCTCACAAGGATCCATCACAAAAACGACACTACTAGTCAGAATTACAATATATTTTCCTTCTCCACAACGTCACCTTACAATAATCGTACAAAGAATGTCTTTTTAACTGAATCTAAATTTGATTTTATATTGTTCATTTGTAACTCACTAAACTACCCTATATCTCTTTTTCTTTGACAATAATAGAACATATTGTCTTTATTACAAAGATAACTATCATTAACGGGTTACAAAACAATCTACAACTATTTTAATTCTTAATTATAAGTCGAAATATATC
>AP028434.1:16180469-16187969 GCA_036509395.1 Antheraea yamamai | reverse complement strand
TAATTATATACATTTTTATAGAGTACATTAATTAACGAAATATATGATAGGCTGCACAATCTCAATACAAAATATCAATTTTAGATGTACACAGAGCCCTATACTGCACGTCGCTAGTCTGACGCAAGCTGCGCAATACGATCGGTCATGTTTACTGGCATGTCATGACGCGAAATTATAAATTTATCCCCTGCTAAAAATTCCGCTCGACGCGTTCCAGTTTTCACTTAAAAAATTAACATGTACGAAGTCGCGAGCGGCGGTTAGTATGCATATTTATTTGAAATCTGAACTATGTATAATTGACATTCAACATACATTGCAAATTAATTTTCAACGAGTATGTGAAATTTGATAATATATTTAAATGTTAACGGCTCATAGAATGATAAAGTACGTATAACGATGTTTTTCGCAATAAATTACTCTCTAATGAAAGGATTCGTTTTATTAAATTTTAAAGCGTAATGAAATACAAAATACATACTTCAATTTAAAAATATGTGTCTCATTTATAACTCAAATAATACATTATATATAGCAACTAGCCGGTGCCCACGACTTTGTTCATGAGAACTATCTGTTTTAGCT
This sequence comes from Antheraea yamamai, assembly GCA_036509395.1. NCBI lineage: Eukaryota > Metazoa > Arthropoda > Insecta > Lepidoptera > Saturniidae > Antheraea > Antheraea yamamai. Next base: position 16,187,378 of record AP028434.1, on the reverse strand, counting down.
GGATTAACACTTTGACTGCCACGCTGTAATCACAAGTTTCTTTTAGACCGCCACGGATGATTTTTACAAATGTAAAAAGATCTAGCGCTCCGGTCAACAATGACCACCGTGGCGCCACAAGAGAAACCGTGGCCGGTTATAGTGTGGTAGTGAAAGTGTTAATTGTGTGCTATTTTTTAGTTTTCCTCGAGGAGTGGTTTGGCCGATCGAAATTGATTCGCTGTACACAGATTCAAATCATGATATATACCATGAAATTCGCGTTTTTTTATATCATAGGGGTCAAACGAACACCTGATGGTAAGTGATCATCACCGTCCATAGACACTAGCAACACCAGGGGAGTCGCAAGTGCGTTGCCGGCCTTTTAAAGAGATGTAGAAGTGTACGCTCGTTTCTTGAACGTTTGTAACTCGTAGTGTTTTGGAAACACCATCGCTGGTAGTCGATTCCACAAGGTCTCAGTTTCAAGTGGCTCGTACGTGGGGGAATACAGCGGCAGGTATCAGTCCAAACAACTCCTCTGAACACTCACTGTGGTAGATACGATAAAGGACGCAAGACGCAATGTCCCGACGCAATGCCAATGAGTCGAGCCGATTGCATATTACCTTGTCGCAAACGATTTGAGCCGCTCTGCACTGGATGCGGTCAAATGGAAGCGACTAATAACGAGGCCCTCCAGCCTAAAGGTGAGAACAGTATTCCGTGTGTGGGCGGACTTGCACCTTATAAAGTAGCAAACGGTATTCTGGTGAGAAACACTGTCTTGCCCTATTAACGACATCTAGTTTTTTGGAAACCAGCTTCACTCTTTTTTCCAAATGACCGTCGAACTGAACGTCACTCGATATGTCAACCCCGAGGACACCAATGCTCGAAGTGCCGGAAATATTAGCATGACCAGTGTATAAAGCATCCCCAGTACTTTCGCCCGCATTGCAATGAATGTTGCCTACTTGCAACATATCACATAAAAGAACATCTATCACTAACAGATATAGCTAGTCATGCTAGCCTGTATATATACTGTTTGATCCTTTTTTTTGCGAACCAACTGACGCTATTGGCCTGACGGGCGTTTACAAATTCATCGGACTACCACTGTCTGATCCCAAAACGCGTCAAACTATAGGAGACTTACTGTGATGCGTTGACTGTATTATATAGTGGTAGCGTTTTAAACTAGAGAATCCTAACAATCTCGCTCGATTACTCTATCTACGGTGATTGATTCGGGATATGATAACGGGGGTAACATTTAGATTACAGCTATCTTGTCTAACTAACGTTTTAGGCGATATAACATAGCGATTTCTCATACAAATGAATATGTTACATATCGTTACGAATATGTAACGTGTCTACTTTTTAAATTTTTTGTAAAAAAATATGTTGAACGTGTCTAGGAATACATTTCAATCATATTGAAAAATATCTGTCTGCCTGTTTGTATGAACACGCATCACTGCTAAAATACTGCGTTCATGATACAATCCAAGAGAATCCATAAAGCATATCATCGAGTAACATTTAGTCTTTGTTTCATTAAAATTGATGCAGTGTATCAAAAGTTATTGTAATTTTAATGACGACGCGACTTAAGTACGAAAGAAGAATGATAGTAATTAGGCTTAATACGTTCAGGTAACTTTAGTTACTATTTTGTACATCAGATTCCACGCAGACGAAATCGCGGGCACAGCTTGTATAATAATATACGAGTCATTATTTCAACGTGTTGACCAAGTATAAGTAAATTACATAATGAGACTATTACACTGGATCCCTCAGTGAATTTGTTCAAGTAATGACTACCAGAACATTTTAAACGCTGAATTTGAAAGAGACATAAAATTCAGAGCTGTACACACTAATGAAAGTCGTTAAGATTTCAGTCATTCGCGTTTCATTGCTCTTCTCAAAGGAAACCGAAACGTATAAGTCGACCGATTTAAAGCGATCACTTTGAGGAAGGAAAAATCAAAATATTTGTGCGTTTTATTTGGTATTTATTTCTTTCTGCCTTCCCTCCTTTCTTTCTTCCTTCCTTACTTTCTTTCTTTCCTTCTTTCCTTTCCTCTCTTTCTTTCTTTCTTGTTAGATAAGCATATAAATTTCGACCTCGTTCGACTTGAATCAAATGCTAATTTTCTCTGTCACAATGATTAGATATATAGAAATTTTTGCCATATTATGTGCGTTTGCGTTAACAGTGTTTGATTATGTTTGTTATATAATATCTCACCATGTTACTAGATTGTAACTTATGTTGTGCAATTACGCACATCAAATTAATTGACCAAGAATGGCTTGTATTGCGGGTAATACGATTTATTTTATTATTCTTTAGATGGTAAAAACGTTGACTCTAGAAGCGGACTGACTCTCAAGTGCAGCTATTAAAACATACCTATAGGTGATTGACGAACGTTGTGTGGTGGTGGTGGGTGGGTTAGAATAATACCTACCAGTATGCCATGGTTTCATCACGATATACGATGGATTTGCATGATACCTATGTCGATGCTCGAACACTTTATTCACGCCCCCATCATTTCAAAGCTGCTATAACTCCTATTAGGTGTAGTAACTGTAAGAAATGTATCATGTAATTAACATATTTTAGCTTTGCTCGCATTAATTAGATTGTCAAAATAAAATATAGGCCATGTTACTGCCATAAATGCAACAATTTTTAAAGTCTATAGTAACACATTCAAATAAGTCGACTTATACGAACTTTGGTTGTGCAGTGGAAGTTATTACGATATGACTGGATGGTGCGTTGTTATTTGCACTATCAAAAGAGTAAAATAACTGGATGATATGTAATTATAGAAGTAGTTTGTCTATTACTAAAACGAGTGTGTAACTGTACTAAGTTCCAATCTACATTCTGTACAAGCATATTTCATGTGTTATTCTAATTGAAATTAAATAACATGTTTATTGAAATGAATTTAATCTAAAATAATTCTATTTAAATAAAACGTGTGTGTGATCCGCATAAAGAAGTTCAACTCTAATAACGTAAAGTAAGAATAAAAACAAAAAAGTTTCATTTAATATTAGGAAAATTGATTATTAAAAATTAGATGTAAAATGATGAAATGAAATTATATAAGAAATGGTAAATAAAAACAAGTTTTAATGGAATTTGTCATAATCGTTTTTTCGAAATTCAGGATTCATTCACGAAAAGTACCCGTGCAGGTGTGTCGAAATACTATGCGCGAAATTTGAAAAAGCATGGCTATCGGTATACGAAGGCGAATAGTATATTAAGCAGGATGTGCAGGGTAATTATCTAATCTTTCTTTTAATATTGTTTTATTCTGTGAGTTTCGCTATTAATTAAATAAAAAGATATCTTTGTGGCCTAAACAATTTTCTAATAAGGTTACTTTACCACTTACTACATACACTACTAGTAACACTATTGTGCATTTGTAATTTATACGGAGGACGTTAGCATTTGTGCGAAAACTTGCAACTAGTTCAAATGCCAATAAACATAATTGCTGAAACATATAAAACTTTGTTTAATGAGTTACTACCTAACTGTGTATAATCAAGCGGTAAATAAATTCCATTTAATATTCACGTGATGCGGTTTTCCCAGGCAGTCACCCATCCAGGTATTAACCGCGCTCGACGTTGCTTAACTTCGGTGATGGGACGAGAACCGGTGTTTCCAGCAATCCATCCGACACAGTGTTTACATCCATCACTTTGCGTCACACAAAAATGGCGCTGATCAAAATTTCAAAGCCCTCCCAAACTATTATAGGTTTCAAGCAGAAATAGTACCTTGGTATCGGTCGATTGTCGCCTTCCCTTGGGCATATGTAAAGTAGGGTGGGCCAAAAAAAACTTTTAATTTTTTTTTAGCTACCACGAACTTATCGTCCAAGATGCCGAAAAAAAAATTCTGGTAAAGTTTGAGCTCTTAATATTAATTTTCAGAGGTGTCACATCGTGATTTTCGATTTCCCATTTAAATTACAAATTAATAATTATTTTTTTTCGAATTTTGATGTATCTTAACGAGTTATTCTGTGGCAAAAGTAAATACATAATTTTGTAAACCGAACCGAACAAGATGCAACTCGATATACCCCATTTTTCGGTTGCCAGTGTATTTAACAGAACAATCACTGTCGGTAGTGGTTGTATTATATTATTAAAAAATAATTTAAAATTTAAAGATAGAAAAGATATATGTAGTCTCTCAATAGATCGTATCTGTGAAGTGGCTTGTGCAGAGATGGATAAATTAATTATACTTTGTGTTTATAGACCTCCATCATCAAATATTTGTCAATTCCTACAAAAAATGGAGGAAATTCTTATGAGAATATTGAATAGTAATAAGCGGGTTTTGGTCTGTGGTGACTTTAATATAGATATCTTAAGTATGTCACCGGAGGTCACTAAGTTCACATCTTTATTCAATTAGTTTAACCTGGATCCTCTTTTTAATGAGCCGACCAGATGTACGTTTCAAACTGCATCTTGTATTGATAATATTTTTAGTGACTTCAAGACCATTGGCAGTAGTATTGTTACTGGGATCCGCTCTGATCACAAAGGACTCCTTGTTAAAATAAGTTGTGATAAACCTAGTGCTGACTGCAAGAAACAAACTAGACTTATATCGAAAAGTAGACTAGATCTTTTAAATCATCATATTGCACAATGTCTATCTTCCAAAACTTTTAATAATCAAGATCCAGATTGTTATTATGACAATTTATTTAGTATCATAAGCACTGAATTCAGTAAACATTGCCCAAGAAAGGTTATTAATGTAAAGGAAAAAACTAGTTTTAGTGAATGGGCAACAACAGGCATTAAGAAAAGTAGAGATCGACTTTATGATCTTTATTATAGGAGATCACTAACAAGTAGTGAATCCTTTCATGTTTATGTTAGAAATTATTCTAAAGTTTTTAAACGTGTTTGTATTGCTGCCAAAGCAAAGTTTTTGGGAAATAAAGTTCTCGAATCTAGAAATAAGACCAAAACTGTTTGGCATATTATAAATAAAGAATTAGGTAAAAATAAAATAAATGATAATTCACTTAATCTAAATGTCGACGGAGTACATATTTCCAAAAGTACAGAGGTAGTAACTGTTTTCCAAGATTATTTCACTAATATACCTTTACAAGTAACAAAAGATATAACATCATCAGCCCAGGGTGCAGCAGCTCTTTTAAAAAAAATGAGTGCACCTATCGATTCAAAATTTAAATTCTTATCTATTAGCGCAGGTGAAATAATAAGGACCTTCAAGCAATTAAATTTAAAACACACCGAAGACATATGGGGTATATCGGTAACAGTAGTACAGTCTTTAATTGTTACTATTTCACCACATTTGGCTAATATATTTAACCAGTGTATAGCAAAAGGAACTTTCCCCAATTTAATGAAAATAAGCAAAGTAGTTCCTTTGTTTAAATCAGGCTGCAGAAGTAGTCTTGGAAACTATAGACCTATTTCTGTACTTCCGTCCTTAAGTAAAATTTTTGAAAAGATTATGCTCAACCAATTAGTAGACTATTTCAATATGCAAAAGTTTCTGGATGGTCGACAGTTTGGTTTCACGAAATTGAAATCCACTACTGACGCAGGTGCAACGCTTGTAAGTTATATATTGAGGGCCTGGGAGGATTCGCATGATGCAATTGGTGTGTTCTGCGATCTGTCTAAGGCCTTTGATTGCGTTGAGTACTATGGAGTACGCTTATTCTAAAATTAAAACATTATGGTATTTGTGGATCTTACTCTCGACCTTCTAGTCTCTTATTTAAAAGATCGTTGTCAGAAAGTTAGCATACAAGGGGTAACCTCTGCAGGATACTTTGCGCGAATTGGTGTCCCACAGGGCTCTATTCTGGGACCGTTCTTGTTCTTAATATACATAAATGATCTGCCGCTAATGGTCAATAACTGTGCTGCCATGGTGCTTTTTGCAGACGATACTTCAATTATATTTAAAGTAAAAAGGACAGATTCAGAGGTTGGGCACGTAAATAATACTTTAAACGAAATTTCTCATTGGTTTGCATTAAATAACTTAGTACTTAATACAGGTAAAACAAAATGTATGAGATTTATTTTACCTAACGTGCCACAGATTGATAGTAGCATTAAGATCGAAGGGAATTTTGTAGGGTTAGTTGATAATACTGTATTTTTGGGTATCACACTAGATTCAAAATTACAATGGGGTCCTCAAATTAAACAATTGGCAAGCAAATTAAGTTCTGCTGCATTTGCAGTACGTAAGATTCGCCAGCTAACTGATATTGCCACTGCTAGGTTAGTCTACTTCGCCTACTTCCATAGCCTAATGTCTTATGGCATTCTGTTGTGGGGGACAGCAGCTGAGGTAGACACCATATTTTTATTACAAAAACGAGCAGTTCGAGCAATCTACAATATGAGACCTCGCGAATCCTTAAAGACCAAGTTCAAGGAGTACGGTATCTTAACTCTGCCCTCCCAATACATTCTTGACAATTTAATGTATGTCCGTAAGAACCTAGAAAAGCTAGATTTCGTAAAATACCGGCACAATCTAAATACTAGAAACTGTGACAAACTGGTTGTCCCACGTTTTAGACTTAGTAAAACCAGTAACAGTTTTTTGGGAAATAGTGTTAGATTTTACAACAAAGTCCCAAAGGATATTACCGATTTGCCGGATTGTGAATTTAAGCGCCATGTCAAGCGGGTTTTGGTGTCAAAAGGCTATTATAGAGTGGATCAATATGTGAACGATAGTGATGTCTGGAATTGACTCATCTCTGTGCATCCATTAAAAACGTTTGTGAAATTTACTATTATATAGAATATACTATTATTCTAAATATTATATATATTTTGTTAAAAAGA